>JAWRVF010000763.1:0-176154 GCA_036785485.1 Physcomitrellopsis africana
TCAGCACTATCACAGTACCCAAAAGTATGAACATGAACATACCAAGTCAGACTGCTTCTCCAACATGTGCCCGCACTGATCAAAAATACTCGTCTCATACCAGTAAACTTGTCTCAATAACATCTCTCCTACATGTCTCGTAACAAAATAACACGATGATGCTCGAGTTCCTGCTGGTGTCGAATGTTCCCTCGCTTCTCTCAACTATAAACGGCTCAAATCAGAAGGCAGGACTACCTGCATCATCGCTACATAACACCACACCCAGCGAGACAACCCCTTCCCCGCCCAAATTCAACTGAAATATCACCTTCACAAACTACAAGGATAACGAACCAGAACTGACCAGCAGAACACAATCGCTCTGGTGGAATTGTCCACTTCAAACTCAACCAAATCCTGCGCTTATGACATCACCAACGCGTCCCGCTGGCCATTTCTTCGTTTCCCGAGAACTTCATCTCGAGTGTCGTACCAACCTGCACAAGCATTGTAACCAATAACTGCCCACAGATATGATGCCATATACACACCACAACGAACCACATTATCACCACCGTCACAAATATATATTATCTACCATGACATCACGCCGCATCTGAAGGAGCTGGAGAAGGACTTCGAGGCTGTTCCCCAGAACCGCCCCGGGCCGGCTCCGGAGAAAGACTGCGCTGCCGAGGGGAGATGCTCCTTGCTTCAGGGGACGTTTGGCGACGAGGTGGTGAAACGCCACGCTCTGGCGATTCACTATCCCTGAATGCAAACGTCAACAGTGAGCACAGCTCTGAACCAGCAACAAAATTCATCCTACACCACCCACGTTCCTATACTAATCTCAACCATACGCCACCCAAATCTGCACCTATCACTGCATTTCACCACATGTTCTGCTATTCCGTTGCCTTATTCAAGTCCAAGGATCAAACCACGAAACAGCATCCCCTCTCATAAAACTCCTGCGAAAGCCTACAGATCTCACCGTGCAGGTGATGCATTTCCATTTCTAGTTGTCGCATCTTTTACAGGCTCTTCAGACTCCGACTTCCGAGGGCTGCGACTTATGCTCCTGCTTAAGCTACGACTCATGCTCCGCTTCTCCTGGGGGCTGGGACTTAGCTTCCTTCGAGAGCCTGGTTCTCTCTTAGGGCTGCACCATCGAAATAGACGTCCCAAGCACACATCAATGCACGTCACTCACCACCCAATCGAGGGTCGAGCACGATTATTGTTTCCAGTCCCAACCATGAGTTCAATACAACCCAACCATCTGCATGCGCTATAGATTCATCCAAGATCGCATGTTTAGCTACACATCGACACTCTTCACAACAAACTCTCTCCATATTCAGCTATCACCTCGTCACCATGTGGTGCTCAATTACCTGCGCCTGTCAGATGCGCTGCGAGATGACCGCTTCACATCTCCACGATCCCGACTCAAGCTCCTGCTGCGACTCAGACTACGACTTGGGCTGCGACGCCTTGAACCGCGGCCCCTATCCCTCTCGCGTTCTCTCTCACGGTAACTATCATCGTGATGTCTTGACCGCTCGTAACGATCACGGCTCCGGCTGCGACTCCGACTCCGACTGCGGCTCCGGTAATGCCTTGTGTACCGATCGTCGTCCCTACTGGACCTGCGATCCCAGCTGCATCGATCATATTAGTGCGAAATCCAAATCTTTCAATCTCGCCAACAATTGGTCCTACTCAGAAGAATGCACCGCAATACTGGCCGTGACAGGAAAAAGGGACGCTACTTCGAACAGTTTATAAAAATAAATATTAAATAATAAACAATAACATGCTGTTGACTCATAGTAACAGACGTGAAACTTGGCAAGATGTGCGTATGAGACAACCAGACTCGTTGTACACATCAAACACAGCATATCCATAAACTGGTGATGAACTAATTTGAATGTTGATGTTGCGCCTGCCCACGATTTCGTACAAAAACTGACACCTCGTACAGAATCTGAACTTACCTCGGACGCTTAGGGCTTCGGCTTGCAGATCTGCTAACTCTCTTCATACCAGTATCAGTAATCCTTCCTCGTTGGCTGCACAGAAAGGAAAAAAACCAATTTACATATCCACCTTCAGCAACAGCAAGCGCAGAATGGCTTCGCTGACTAGCACCACAGCGTCCCAACGTTCACCAAGCCATTGGTGACCGATCTTGTCCAGAGTCAGATGTGGAAAGACTTTGAACAAAACCTAGGAAGGCCATGGAACCAACGCTAATAAATGGCAACCATGAACGCATAAATACAGGACTTGCACCTCAAGCCAGGCTACACATCAGACTTAAAAAATCCCGTTTGCGCCATCACATGCCAGCTAAGCAAGGCATATACCAACTTGTCTAAACTTCCTGAACCTGCTGCCACTCCAAATCACCCCCACGATTCACAACGCATCTTTCACAAAAAACCACCCAAATCTTCACGGCGCACACACAGGGCGCCTCGTACCCTCAACGTCTCGTAGCTCCAAACACCACAACACACATCCTGATCAAAATTGTGAACTCTAACGTGATTGAAAAAAGACCGGGACCCGGAACTCACATCGGCTCATCCTTCCGTCCATACTTTGCAAATTGCACCACAATGTGCCGTCCATCAACTTCCCTACCTGCATCACCGCAGTCGAGATACACTAAATGTCAGACGTGCTCAAGGTGTTTGCGTGCTTTCCGTTCTCCTCCCCAATGGCAGTTCATCCTCCATTAACCTACACCTTCTTGTTCATCGAGTTGTTACAGAACAATACCCAACACCACATCCATCTAGCCAACTCCTCTACTCACATACACGGGATGCGAATAGACTAGTTACCATCCAGGCGCTCGATGGCCTTCTGAGCTTCATCTGCGTACTTGTACCGGACAAAGGCAAAACCTCGAGACTCTCCAGTCCTGCACATCCAACATGAACCTCAGCAGCGTTCTTGTATACTATTAAACATCTACAAGTGTGCGACCAACAATCGACGGAAGAGAGGAAAAACAGAGGAAAGTGCGATGGAAGACATGTGTCTTAATCGCCCCATCGAAACATCCCCTAATCACCCCTACCGTTCTACTCATTCTCCATTCTACGCGTCTTGAACCCACCCTGGTTGCTGCTGGACCTGGTGTAGAACCAATTTAACGGTTCTCACCGACAGAACTACTCACGGTGTCTGCTCTATTTCGCTTTGGGCTTCTTCCCTACGCGGCTTGTCTACTGAAACCAGAGCAGTCGACCCTGATGCGACTTATCAGACTTCATCCAATCAACTCCGAATTTGAACGAAGTAGTTCGCATCCAGGATGCAGGGGACAGTCAAGTGAAAAAAAACTCGCGTATCTCATGGAGTTTATTCCAGCTCGAACTTTACCTGCGATCTCTAGGAATGAAAATGTCCACCACCTTTCCATACCGGTCGAACAAAGGGTAAAGGTCGTCCGCGCTCGTACCTGAACAACGACAAACCACCACTCAGCAACAGAACGAAAGAAATGCACTAGCTGCGACATACTCAAAAAGGAGATATCCCTAAGATCGCTGAGAGAAGAGATCGTAAGACCTAGCGCTCAGCAATCCTCCGTTCGCACTTGCTGCTACACTACTCACCCGCAGCATTTGAAAATTGAAGGGAAAAGACCTATTCCAAGAATTAATACTTAATCCTAGGGAATTCAACAAAGCTCACAGAAATATGGCAATTCGACAAAAATCCTGACGAATTCAACCAATTTCCAGACTGGTGTATTCTCCTATACCCCCTCCCCCTGCTCACTCAATTCTTCGAACACTGAAGCATGCAATCATCACTCGCATCCGCATTGCTACCAACAACAACATCCATAGCTGATGAGCGTGCCGAGTACTGTGTGTTGTGAGACCGCGTCCAACCGCGGCTCTGCAGTTCTTGGCAAGCCCGTACCCAAGCCGATGAAATTGCTGCGGTTGCCTTCCAACCAGCACTAGACATGTGCTACTTCACGACGGCTCTCCCACATCACTAATCGCTAACATTCCCAACACTCATGCCCTGGCGCGACAACTCTACGAGAACGCATCCTCAAAACTTCGAGCCTCTCACAGGAATACCACAAGGACAGGGGAGTGGACGGGAAGGGGGGGGGAAAGCACGACTAACAAGAAAAACCACGTACGGAAAGTAATGTTGAGCACAAGCAGCGAGTAGGTATCTCTGATGTCCGGAGGACCAGCCCTTCCGAAATGCGACATGCTTGCTTCAAAGACGAATACCACTCCGGCGCAACACGGTCACGGGGACGGCCGAGAAGAACCGAAACCTGGCTCGATCGATCGCAGCGAATACGAAATTGGCAAAGAGGCGCGTGCAGGAGCAGTGCAGACCGAGGAAAGGAAACTTCTAGAAAGAAAGCAGGCCGGATGTGGAAGCGGCCATAGCAGGGGAGGAAAGGCTCGGTTGGTTAACGGAGGGAAGTTCACGAGGCCAGACAGAGCCGCGGGTGCAAAACCCTAACCACCTCAAGGGCCGAGGCTCGAGGGTCCGGCCGTAGGCGAGTGGCGATGGGTTCCAGAAGCTTCACAGGCTTCGCAGCCTCGCTCGCACTCGCTCAAGTCGGGCTGCGCCGTGAGTCAGCCGTCGTCGTCGTCGCCTCGGATATCGATCATTTTCATCTGCTGCTGTTGCTGTTGCTGCCGCTGCTGCGAGCGAGCTCGATGGCGGTGTCCACTAGTTAGTATGCATGTGTAAGAAGCGACGACGATGTGTCTGGGTCTCGGGTTCCGAGGTCCCTCCCCCCTTCGCCATCTCGCCCGCGCCCCCGCTCCCGCCCCACAGCTCCCGCCCTTTCCATTCCGTTGGTTGTATGCATGCGTCACACCACACCGCAGCCTGAACCCTCTCCCCTTCTTCATACATACATCGATGCATTCTCCTGCGTCGTCGTCATCATCATCATCATCAAAATCAGAAGTGGTATTTTCCCACTAACATCCCTCTTCTCTAATTCATCTACAATTCTCTTGTAAGCCCAAGCATTTTTGTCTTAATCATTTACTTAATCACCCTTTGCAAACCTACTTCCTCAACAGCAACAACAGCAGTCCCCCCCCCCCTCTTCTCTTCTCTCCATCCAGGCTTGCATTCCATTTGCTCCATCTTATCATAATCCAGGTTGTTTCTTTGTTGACTTAAGTGACTTTACAATGTCATATGTCTTACAAGGCATAAACACCTACTTACATACATGAGAGTAGTTATTGATATCAAAGGTGCATCCAAAGCTTTTTGAAAAAAATGCAATTGCATTGGTTATAAATCAAATATTTATTACTTAAATATTTGATGTATCCACCTAGAGTTTTACTATTTCCACCCAATATCATGTTGTTTTATTGGCAATGGAATCCAACATGGTGGGGATTGTTTTTAGTAGCAAGGTTTGACACATGTGTCCTCATTACAACTCATTGGGCAAGGGTTTTAAGAGAGCACAAATTTTTCTTCTAAAATACCCAAGTAAAGCTGGTGCTGAAATGCAATAAGTCACAAAACCACAACAACAACAATGGTGTAGCAGATACAACACAATGTTAGGTGGAAATATTGATTTCCTATTTATATTATTTTTTTATTTGATTTAATAGGATTATATATCTAATTTGTGAATGAATCATTTATTATTCATATTATTTTTTTAATTTAAATTAATAGAGTTAAATTTTAGATATGTGGATAAAATATTCATTATTTATATTATTTTTTGTCTTGAATTTAATAGAGTTGCATGTGACAAGAATACCTAGAATTTGCAAGACTCAAAGCTAGAAAGGACATAATTTACAACTATAGCAAGTTGCAAAACACATAGGGTGCAGACATAGCAATATGTTCGATAGAGAATTTTAGTATAGCATAGACAACAAAACTTGGATCAGATTGGATCAAACTAGTTTGTCCCACCTATGGTTCTATTAGAGAAGGCAACATCCATGTGCCAATATAGGTCTACAATGCCATGACATGGTATTTTGTGGAAGCCCTTGATGGATTGTTTTTACTCCATTGTGGTATTTTTGTATTAATTTTTAAAAAAAAACATTGGACTATAATAAAATATTTTTTAAAAAAATTAAATATCTAAATATCATGCATAAATAATTTAAATTTTCTATAATAAGTGCCATATTTAATAATGAAATGAGTTGTTTGGATTTTGTTGCAATTTAGGAGATTGATGAATTAGTCCTTGTTTTACACCACAAAAAATCTTATCAAAATTTTTTTAATCATTGAATGGATTATATTTATCATGAGTTTATATTTGCTTGGATAGCTCAAGTCTATGTATCCAATTCCACAATGTCTGATTCAACTTTAAACAAGTAACAAACATGAATTCAAAAAATCTATCTCCTAATACTTTGTTGTAAGTTTGTTCCATGTTCATATTGTAACCAAATGAAGAACAAGCTTTTTGTCTACTTAATTTTGAAGTAGATCTTAAGTGCAATTCTTAGATGGAAACCACCAAGTTGCCTTGTATGCTACAAAGTTTATATACAAAAATGATATCCAATTTAATTTAGCATTCAAATAAAAAAGACTCTCTAAATCCTTAGCCCTCATTAGTGCAAGTTTTGTGGTTACAACCATTACTGCTTGCCTATAGGTTTTCATGAGTATTGTTTGTATTTTTTTAAATTTACACTCTTCTTTAGACATTAAATCCTAAAATAGATTTCTAATGGCTAAATTAAATCCTTTCTCTTCCAATGGCATATAATAAGTAATATTAACATACATAACAAGATAATGTTTATTTAAAATTTTAATTTTTTTTAAAAAAATATTAAATATTTTAAAATATAAAAATTAAATATGATATTATAATTTATTGTAATATTATTTTAAAATATATTTAATTATAAATAAATATATTATATAAAAATAATAATTAAAAAATATGTTAATCTTTAAAGATACAAAATATACTTGTGTTTGTTCATGGTGTAATACAACCAAAACTATATTTGGAATTACATTAATATTATGGATTGTGTTATCTAACTCATATAAAAATAATAAATACTTTGTATAAAGCTACAAATATAATATATATTTGATATATTAAGATGTTTGTATATTTGTATGTATATCCATCCAAATGACAACATATCTATTCATACATTTATAGATTTACTTATCTAATAACTATGTGAAGATGGCAATTGTTCAAAAAATATATTTTTTAATCACACTTGATAACTACTTGGGTAGAAAATCTTCCAACTTGGTACCATAGATAAATATCACATTGCAAGATTTCATCTATGGCTATCTACTAGAGTTTTGCCTAGCCTAATGCTAGTCCCTCTATAAGACAATGGATTGGACAAAATCTAATTTTATATAAATAAAGCAAAACTTGCAAGTACCAACTGTAGTTAGAGAGGTTGGTGCGGTTGGTTAGAAAAGCTTACTAGTACCACAAAGTTTAAGGCTTGAATCTTAAAAACAATTGTTACAAATAAAAATTGCGCTTGTTAGAAATATAATTTTGGTCTAACTATTAATCTTCTTTCTCTCTTCTGATCCTTAGCATCTTCTCTTTGGCTTCTTAAGCCCTTAGAGCTCTTGTCTTCTTAGTGCTAAGTTTCCAATTTATGTGGGCACATATAAGTATGGGCAAGCACATTAAAATAAAATTTTAAAAAAATTAGAATTTCTAAAATTTCATAAATAGATAAAAATCAAAATAAAATTATTAGATTTTAATTTAAAAAATATTTAGCCTTAGTTTCTTAACAACTTTTAAATTAGGTATTCTTTTTTGCAATGTAAGTCCATCACAATTGCTCTAATAATAATAGACTAAATCAACAACCTTAAAATTGGATGTTCTTTCTTACAACAAAGACCCACTTCAATTATTCTTATGAAAATGTAGCAAATCAACAAATGAGATTAATTCCTTAGTCCCAGGGATAGAAATCAAAGGTCTCTAATAGTTTAACTATTGTTGTCAATATGATGCATCCTATTGCTTCCAATCTAAGAATAAGTAAACCTTAAGCTCACTATTGAATAATCTCTAAGACAGTTGTGGTATAAGTTAAGCCAATGGACATCCATAGATCTTAAGAATCAAGATCTCTTTACAATTTTGAACCTCCAACTTTTTAATTAAGATCTAGACTTACTGCCTTTAAGCCACAAATTTCATAATAATATTCATGTGTGCACAATTTGATTTAATTGTGCTTTAGAAGCTCTCCATTCTATTATTATAATTTTATATTTATATTTATATTTATATTTTTAAATTTTAATTTAAAATAGACTATAATATATATAAATAAAAAATTAAAATTAAAATTAGTATTCTTAATTTTTTTAAAATAAATTTTAATAATATATGTTTCTATCATCTAATAGTCAAATAAGATATTTTGAGAAATATTCATCATTTTAAAATATATTCAAATATATTTTCTAAAGTTTTAAAAATAAAATTATAAAATAAAGCTTCAAATAAAAACTTGTAAATTTTTTTTGAAATTACAAAAATGAGTTTATAAAGTACTAGCTACCAAATAAAATCTATACAAAAATTAGTATAGTTAGAATTTTGTTTTATATTGTATAAACAATATAATGCATAAAAAAATATATTATAATATTTAAATAGAGAGATATTATTTTGTAATAAATTTAAAATAAACAAAAATAATAAAATATAAAATAAAAGTATGTACAATCAAGAATATTATCTGAAAAGAATTTTAATGTTTATATATATTTATATTTATATTTATATTTTAAAAAGTATGTAATTAAGCTTATATTATAAATTAGGAAAAGAAAAGAAAAGAAAAAACACACACACAAAAGTAGCATTTGATAAAGAGGTGTGTATTTGTATGTCTTCATCCATCTAAATGTCCACACATCCATCCAAGTTATATTATTTTTATTGCACCTTGATGTCTAATTGTAACATATTACTTTTAAAGCAAAGCAAGAGACTCTAGTGCTAGTATATTATATAATAAAGTATAGTATAAATGTATCATGATCAAACTTTCAAGAAATAAAAAATAAAAAATAAAAAATAAACACATAGTGTGATGTCTTTTTAGTTTGTCTTTAAAAATAAATGATGTAATAAAAGATTATATTAGAGATTTTAAGAATAAATAAAGTAGTGAATGGTTTAATTTATAAATGATTAAAAATACATTGATTATTGCATATTGACATAGAACTTTTAGAGCTTGACAAAAAAAGATGTGTTAATTGTGTATTATTTTTGGATACTATCTTAAGTTACTATCCAGGTAAAACATTAAAGGATGAGTTTTAAAAATATGCATGAATTCAAAGTTATTTTTTCTAAAAGTAGAATTGAATTAATATTAATATTTTATGTCATGCTTCTACCAATTTAGAAATGATTCTACTATTGTAGTAGTTATTTTTTTTATTTGTAAATAAATTTTTACAACACCAATATAATTTTACAAAAGAATGAAGGGTCTATAAGACTTTGGTACAAGTTAAGAAAATTTAGATTGTTTGACAACATGCAAGACAACATGTTTTGCTTTGGTTAGTAGAATTTTAATGAAAAATTTAAAGCTAGACATTGAAAGAATTTTAAAATATAAAAAATTTAAATTCACTTATCCAACTTTAGTTTGACTTTTCTTTAGACCAAAGGCATGGATCTTATAGTTAATCTAAAATTTAAATTATATTTTTATTAATTAAAACAAACTTACATTTGTTATTTTATATATTTCTTAATTTAAACTATACAAGTTAAAATGGCTGATAGAATACATACAAATCTTAGAAAACAAACATTTGTAAATTAACTTTTAACATTAGATAAGAACCATTTCAAAATTATTGGCAAGAAAACTATATGCACCACTTATCAAGCATAAATATTGCTTAAAATAGAATATCAATGTTCAATGACATGATTTATATTGCAATATATAAAAAAAGCTCAAATAGTAAAAGAACTTCTTAGCAAATATTGTATTTTTGTGTACAACATCTTCTAAATATATGTAAATAATAATAAAAAGAATATAATATATTTTTTTTTTTAATTTGGTGGCTAATTTTATATATAGCAAAGCCTTCTAGTAGTGAGCATAGCTGGTTTATATTTAATTCTTGTTATTATAAGAAGGCTAAAATTCTTTGTAGTAAAATGGCTATTAGATTTTTTTTTTCTTCTTTTCTTAATACAATATGTAGCTAATTTAGCTAATTATATCTACATACCAAATCTCTTATTATTTTATTTTTATTATCTTAAATAATTTGATATATTTTATTTTACTATATTTTTGTTTTTATTTTATTTTTTAGTCATTGTTTTGGTTCAGTTAGTTGCATGAAAATAAATAAATGAATAAATTTTTTAATTTTAATATTAATATTTTTGGATAGATTTCTACTTCAAAAAATTATAAAACTTTATAAATTAGTATTTCATATTTTTTTGATAAAAAAATACATAATTTAAATGAGTCTTGGTTTTTTAAATAGTTAATTTAAAATATTTGTTAGTTTAATAAACATGTTTTAAGACCATTCTATGCAATCTAATAAAGGAATATATTTTTTTTGCAAGTTTTCAAAGTATTCAATTTTGACATGTATATCTTTTTATTTTCAAAAGTTTTCAACTTTCAAATTAATAAACCTCTGAATATATGATATGGCTCTTAAAAGATAAACAAACCTTTTATTTTATGATTTGCTTTTGCAGATCTTTTGATTTTAGTTTGATTACCATTAATTCTATGAATTTAAAATTTAACATATTATTTTAATAGTTGTATCTCAGAGCAACCCATAAAATAAATTAATAAGAGTAATTTTTGACGTTTTTATTTTTATGATGGTAATTTAAACACAAAATTATTACAAAATTAATAAATAAGTCAAGACAACTAATAATATAAATAATTGATTTGCTACATAAGAGTCTATTATTATGTTGCTACTAAAAATATTCTTCACATTTCTTTGGTTGAAGTCTTGTAAATTACACTATCCACACCTTAGAATAATATATTGTTACTTCTAGTTCCAATAAACTTATCCATAGCTACAAGTTTAAATACAATTATAAATTAATTATCAATTCTAAGATGATATATATTATAGAAGTACATCCTGTAGGCATGTCCTAGGTTCTTCCTCAAAAATTAAATTATTGTACTTTTCTAAATGTACTTATTTGACATGAAGAATAGTCTAAATTTGTAATATATTCAATTTTAAAATATACATTTAATTTTTTCTTTTGTAATTAATAGAATATAATTTTTTTTTCTAAAATATTTAAAATAAAATTTCAAATAATAATTAACTTAATTTTAAAATAATGTCAATGTTCTTAATTCATAATTACATTCTATAAATGAAAATATGTTTATTTATCATATAAATGTTATATGTGGTTGTACTATTACTACATGTGATTACTACTTCTTATACTAATATTGATATTTGATTACAATCATAATTTAAACAAGTTTTAAAATTTATAAATTTAAAGAATATATTATTTAGATTTATGTATATACATAAAAGTTTACATCAATATTTTAAAAATATATTATGATATTGAATATATATATATATATATATATATATATATTTATAATATCATTTATATACTTTTATATATGAATATAAAAATGATATAAAATAATAGTTTTTATTATTTTTAATTAAAACATAAAAAATAATATAATATGAATTTTGTGAGTATTTAATTAAAAAGAGTAGTGATTTCTAGTTTCCATTGTATAAATATTTTATTATATTTAGAAATTTATAAAATATATAATTTTTTGTTTTGTAACATCAAAAGTGACTTGAAGGCATAAAATTAAAAATAATAATATATATATATTTTTTAAGCATGATTATACTTAATTTAGTTTTCTTATAATAGAATTAAATAATATTAATATCTTATCTCTTTTCTTAATTAACATTAAAAGAAATTTGAATGGATGATGGTTTTTGGAATTATTCTAAATTTGTTATGTCTAGGTACAATTAATGTAAAAATTTTAATGTTGATATTTATTTATGTGTATATATATATATATATATATATATATATTATTTTACTTTACTTCTATATTACTATTATAATATCCTTTGGTAGTCTTTATAAATAATGAACAAAAATTTTTAAAAATAAAATTATCTCTCTCTTTCTTTTGGAACAAGATGAATACTTTTAATATAATCTATCCAAAGACATTCCCATGTTTTATACACTTATCAAAACTAGTCCTAAAATCAATCTATTAATAAAAGAATTGCTAGGTGGACATTCCTCTTTTATTGCGTGGACACCTCCGTTGTACCATGTACCCCTACATACACGCAATAAAACTCTTATTTACACTAGAAAGTCTTAGAATAAATTTATTGTAAAAGATTTGTATGCAATGGTTTATGACATTTCTGTTCTGTTCTTTTCTTTTCTTTTCTTAATTAAATTTAATAAAATTTAATATTATATTTCATGTATTTCTTTCATTCATTTTAAAAAACTTATTAATTTTATTAAGATAATTTTTTAGTATAAATTTATCCTAAAACTTTTTAATCTAAATAAGAGTTTTATTATGTGCATATGGAAATGTGTGGCATATGAATGTCCATGCACTAAAAGGGGGTGTCCACCTAGTGGTTTGATTATGTTTGAACAAATAGTTTGCATCTAGCTTGTTTCATTTTTGTCCATTGCTTGCATGATGCCTTCAAGCTTTAGGACACCAAGCAAATAAGAAGCAATAACAAAACCCTTTGTTCAAAATGTGGATTATTAGATTTAAAGAATTGAGCATGTGTTAGAACATGATAAGTCTGGTGTGCATGATAAGGAAGTATCTTGATACACATGTGATATTGGATTAGAACCTAGATGGTAACAGAATTAACATGACCACCCACTTTTACTAATTTATCTCATGAATGTACACGTGGACTTCCCTCATCATTCTTAGGCTACTTTCATCATCCTTGCATTGTCACCCTAGGACCACTCAAGATAAGCAAACAGTTTTGGACCTCCCAAATTCTTAAATTAAATAAACATTTATTTCAAATGTACATCCTACTCGTGCCCCAATCTGACGGAAGTTTCTCTGTGGCTTATATCACGAACTTTGTGAAGCTTTATTTTGCTTGAAGCGATTCACATCTTCCACTGTCCCCTAGTACTTCCACAAGGCAAGGAAAAGCGAGGGGGGGGGGGCAAATCTGAGGCAGATGGGATGAACAGCAGAATTCGGCCATGTGTTCGAATCAGCGTGGAGACCCTGATCCCCAGCACAGGCATCTTTTGACCTGGGCTTGTGCGTGTGGGAGAAACGCAGGGGCAGGGAGCCGATTCGAAAGCAGTGAAAGGGTGACACTTCCCATCACGGAAGTGGGGGACTGCCTGGGCCGCTCCTCGTCACTAAGGCCTCGCTAGAAGCCTATATCCGCCCAAGGGTCCTGGCAAGCCCCCGTGGGCCAGCCTCGAGACCCATTGCCGTTCGGGCAGGCGTAGTGGGGTCGGGCAGCCAGCGTCGTCGTTCAGTGTTCGTAGTTGGATCCTCTATGCCTGCATCTCCACCTTCTTCCAATCCGCCCTTGGTGAAACGTCGGCTGAATTTTCTGAATTCGGCTGCGTGCGAGAGCACCTCAATTTGCGTGACTCTTTTCCCGCTGCGTGCTGCCCAGTCAGAAGTAAGTGGGGGTTGGGAGGAAAGATACGAGTCGTATCAGGAGTTGATTTTTGGACGATGGTTTTGTTCCACTTCTTCCTGTTCGTTCCGCACTTGTAGTTGTCAGCGGATTCAAATTGATGGATACAAGGTGATTTGTAAGTCGAACTGAGATTGATGGAAAACTACGATGATGATATTCAGCTTGACAGCTTTATTTTCCTCTCAACTATGGGTAATAGCAGTTTGAGGAGAAAATGTAACTTGGTTTCAGCTGGCTGGGAGGTGGGAAAATTTGCAGGAACATGGAACGCTGTAGGGTTTTGTTAAGGTTTGTGTGTTTGCACGAATACTTAACTCTTACGACCAAGAGGTACTTGAAGAAGAGCTTACCTTGGCAAAATGTGCGCCTCGCCAACGCGTGGCATAGAACAGAGGGCCATAACGACAACGGTCTAGCACCAAGGTTTCCAATTCATCCGCAGTTGTTCCGCGATTCTGGTAACATCATAGTGCCTTAAGATCTCTCCTGCTACCAGCTCGAAAGAAGCGAGAAGCAAAAAATAAGTAGCTCAGCATTATCCGAAATAATGCATTGATGCAGAACTGCTTTTCTCTGCTTCACTGGACAAAAAATGTTGCAATTCAGCTACGAGATTGCACTCCGAATAGCGAGAGACAGTGTCTCACACACACAGTGTCTGTTTCGAGAGCAAGTTACTTCGTTGGAGACGTACTCCACACTGCATGCCAATCCACCTACGAAGGAGCATTTCAGAACTCATAAATCTTACTCACAATAAAGGAGACAGCAATGCTAGTGAAATCAACGAGATTGCATTGCTTTCCACATGGATTGTGGTGGCCATTACTAGTGAACCTTGATGTGTCTTGATGTGCTTGCCCGTCTTCCTGATCTCTGAACCTCAGTACGGGCTGCTCCAATTTTAGCTGCTGATTGGTGCAGCCTGGGTGCGAGAGGCTTCGGTTTCCTTGTGGCTTGATCAAATGTTCTCACGTATACGTATCCTGTACAATTGCCAAGAAAAAACAAATGAATGGTAGGTATAGAATACCCACTAGGAGCCTAAAAGGTTTCTCAAATCCGCTAGACACTCAGATGCTGTTGGTCATAATCGGCCGCAAAATCCTACATAATTGGAATACACAGGTTCTTCGTCAGAGTGAGAAAATGCAGCATCCTGGGATTTCAACTCGCCTTTCTTGAAGAAGAATTGGATTTCTCCTTGAGACATGTCGGTTTCAACACCATTCCGTGTCAGATCCTTTTGTAAGGAAGCAAAACAACCTGACTTCTGTAGAACTAAGCTAATGCAACGAGTCTAAATTGGGAGGCATTTGTTAACTCCCGCTGACCTCTGAATATGCTGGTCACAGAGGTGCCAAAGTAAACGAATTTGCACTTCAAATTCCACTTTAAAGTTCGGGAAATTCGCAGTGGGTCATGAATATTCGCATGATCTGCAAACGCCTGCAGAAGAGAACCTGGATTAATCAACTTCTCTTATCAAGCTTGCCCAATACATTGCATTGAAACTACGAACACAGACTTTGCTGAGCGATGAGGACGAGGTCTGAGGAAGGCGACGAGGTCTGAGCGACGACGCTGGCGCAGTGCGGAACCCACGGCAGCGATGTAATGGGAAAAAGCGGCTGCCCGAACAGCAATGGGTCCCGAGGCTGGCCCATGGCCCGTGGGCAGATCCAGGATTCTGGCGAGCCATTAGTGATGAGGAGGGGCGCTTTCCAATTGGCGCTGCTATATTCAACAGCTGTGGTAATTGGAAGAGAGTCTTACGAATTTCCAGTACAAAGTACACTCTTGGAGTGCTATCTAGAAGGGGTGTTTGTAGAAGGATCAAACTCGAACTGGGACTCCCACCTGCTCGTCACGTGTGGAGGATTGACTGTTCAAGGAATCCTTCGGCATCACGCCAAACTCCCAGCATCGTCGCATTGTCACAAAAAATATCGCACCGGGGACTGCACCAATTCGTCCCCCATGTCGAGTGATGGAGCAAATCTAGAAATTTACACTTTATGTCCTCTTAGTGGATCACAGTGTCAGTCCTCGGTGGAGTTCTGCCATTCGTAGCACGGCCATCTGGGGCCTACAGGTTCGCGGTGGTTCTGAGGACCCACCATTGCTGACAGGGATATAAGCTGGCGCCGCAACGTCTGCGTCATCCGCTCTGGATTATGCATGTTGTCGATCTCCACTAAGTGACGAGTTTGGATTTAGCCTGTGTGTCGGTTTGCCTGAGGTGCTATCCCAGATTTTCCTCGCCGAAGTTGCCGTTCACCGCAGCTTTCCTTTTACGGAGAAGGGTTACAGCCAACAAGTGTATGTGATGGTTCATGCACGAAAGTCATTTTTGGTTGATATATGGGTTGACTAATAAATAGCATTTGGTTCGGTGTAAAAAGATCGGAGTAGCGTATTCAGGGTTAGGTAGAGTGAGCATGTGCATGTGTATGAGGCTGATAGGAAAGTGAAAGATCGTTGTCGGGTTTTGAATAATTCTATTGCGTTGATTGCCTGAGCTCGTATTGTTGTAGTTCAAAAAAAATTGGAACTCTACCGATTGAGCACAAGGTATGTCTCTGTTCAAAGTGCTGGTTGAAGTAACCAACGGGAGATTGCTTCTGTGAGTCCTTCCACCTGTATGTGCTGTAGCAGCGCGGAAGAGAACTTATTTTCTTCATGTGTAGTTCCTTAGGGTGGTTATTGTTGAGGGTTGTGGTTTGTTGGTTAGTCGGCTGGAGATCTACTACGTGCGCTTGGAGGGCGCCGAAGTACGTGTGCTCAGAAATGAAACAAGAGACGTGTTGCTGTGCTACAAAAAATAATTATTAATTGTATGGGGTGCTTGTTTATGAGTTGTTCTGTTATTTTTTGCGACCGTAATTTTTCTGTTTGTCGATTCAAGGCTGTTCAGATTAGAGCCCGGAATAGCTTTTAAAGAGCACGTCGATCTGTGGGTTTTGTGAAGGAGGAAGAGGATAAGTCATTCTGTGTCGGTAATTAACAGCATTGTTCTAAGGCTCTGCAGCTTTTGCCATGGCAGATTTGAGCATCGAGAGGCTTTCAAGTCTCTGCGTAGCGAATAGATGATGACAAAGTCTTTGCAAATTTGTTTATCATTATCACCACAAGAGCTACGTTACTAGCCATAGCTAACTGCGCACAGGACTGCGAGGTTCCTTTGTCATCTGCGTACAAATCTTATGAGTAGAATCCAAACAGTATGCTTAATTTTAAGGACAAGTTATTCCATTGGACAAGTAGATGATAATTGTGTATTGTTTCGCGATCCTTCAAAACGCGTCGTGCCCGTAGGCGTCAGTTTAGGTCTATGTCTCCAGAGAGTAGAAAAATAAACAAAAGGACATATACAGGTTGCAATTTTAGATAATGCGGCATTTTTTGATAAGTGCATCTCATACAGTAAGTGCATCTTCGCAGGATTACCGATTGACGCTACACTAGCCAGTGCGATACTGAAACTGCATGCTACGAAGACTATCGTTTTGTGAACAACACCCCTTGATTGACCAGCTATGTCGTCTGCTCAAAGCCTAGAGTTTTTTTCGGCGACATCCGAATTCTGCTCTTTCTTCAACCCTCCTAGCAGTCGACGGGTTTCTCCATTCTCCGATGAGCTGACACACAGGTTGGTATTCATCGGAACGTCAAACCCTTTTTTTCTTCCCAAGCAGACTTGATGTCCTCAGGTAACTCGTCAACAAATGACCAACGCTTCAGAGGATGATAATGTTGTATCGCCTAACAGTAAAAACCCACTTAATTTTTATTATCGTTCTTAAAAAGCACGGTTCAATTAGTTGCCAGATTTCCACTAAGTACTTTATGTTTTGATCACGTTGCAAAAACCTGGATTTCGAGTTCGTAAAGATACTTTGCCGGCGACGTTGCTCACGGCTGAAAATTACTGTTTCGATGAACACTTGAGCCACTTGTCGTTCAAATCGACTTATGCCTTTCTCCTGTGAAAACCAGCTCTCCGTGGAACCTGTCGATTGACACGGATTTCGAGGACTGCGAATCTCACGGTGATGGCTGCGCATATTCGACCACATCAATACTGTGCGATTCTCTCGGCTTATCATCCCCGAATTCCCCGCGATCACCTTCATCACCTTCATTCAAGGCCTTTGCATCTGATTCTCCACGGTATAGTCCAAGAGGTACATTTCCTAACCATGGTTGAGCACTTTCGTTGAATTGCCGCAGCACGTGTTTTATGTCTGTACTTTGTATTGATATTCCTCAGTATAGATGTATGATGTCGAGAAATATATAATCCGCAACAGCGTGGTTTTGTCATCTGGAACGGTTAAAATGAATAATGAATTTACAACTATCTGCACAATCACTTGACATCGATCTCACGGGTCAACTAAGAAGCTTTTGTTACCTGAATTTTGCACACTTCGTCGCTATCAGTCCATGTGATGTGTGTTCGGGCATGATCACGTGCAGAGAGATATGGGGCCAGCTTGTTTGCAGATCATCCGAAGGTAGGATTTCCTGAACAAAGTGTTGACTCGCCTACTGCGACCGGCAAAGGCCCCACAGTGTTCGTGTGGGACATGGATGAAACCCTGATAGTCTTTCAAACCCTCCTCGATGGGCGATACGTGGAGCTTTTTGACGGTTTCAAGGACTTTCACAAGGCCACACAGCTTGGCCGGCGCTGGGAGCGACTTATTTTGGAAGTGTGCGACGAGTATTTCTTCTATCAGCAGGTAAAGAATTCTCCTCCTTTTCCTCCTAGTCCTGCCAGCTAGTCTCTTGTCTGGCACGACCTTCAGACTGTAAATCTCATAAATAAACTCGCATTCATTTAGAAGAGAACTTGTCAAACAGCAAAGCGCGGTGATGCTCACACCCAGAATTCCAGTAATGCCATTCATGTCTTCATCTTGTGTTACAGAGATAACTACTTCAGCTGTCGGAGGCCTTAAGAATGTTTGCTAACAGTGTGACGGTGATTCAGGCAGAAGAATTCAATCATCCAAATGTGGATTCGTTGCAAGAGTATGACGATGGGATCGACCTTGACGAGTACAAGTTTGAGGACATGAGCTTGACGCCACCATTAGATGCTGAGAATTTGCAAAAGCTAAGATACTTGTATCGGCACATCAGCCAGCTGTATGAGCAGGTCAAGGTTCTTCACTCTTCTTCCTAAGAGCACAGATCTGGATATCTGCAATCAAAGTGATGTTCGCAGTTCAGTGAATGAATGCGGAAGTACTTACGCTCTTCGATTGCCTGTTTCTTTAGTTTCCTTTCTGGCTCAAGGTAATGAAGGGGATTTTCTCGTGTAGTATGTCTTAACATTAGGCATTGACGGTTGTTTAGATCTACCATTGTTTCACAGGGTATGGAAACTCTTCTGAGTCCAGAACAAGCCAAGGAATGGGACGATCTGTATGAAGAGACAGACTCATTTACTGATGGCTGGCTTTCTTCTGGTAATCTTCACATCCCAAAGTATTCCTTCTTTTTCAAGAATCTGCCCTAAGAGACCCAGAGTCATGTACTAATAACTCTAGGAACATAAATTGAGTCGTGCTGATGAACAGTATAAAATGAAGCCTATTTCTTGCTGAGCCCTTTTGGGTTTTATTGCACCCTAGGAAGACAAAAGCTGAAGGAGTTTCAGAAGGCAAACGAGCAAGCATTGCAAGATGAGCTCCGAGAAACCACCTCGTGTAATAAAAGCACTGAAAGTACTACTGAGTCTGTTGCTGCCCCTTCCAACTCATTCAATTACCTGGTCACGTCCGGGACCCTGATTCCAACCCTTGCGAAGTGCTTGCTATTCAAACTCAACCTATATTTCAAACCCTCAAACAGTAAGCCCTCAACCATCTCTGATCATACTCATGTATATTCCTCTGTTTGATTGAGGAGTGCTGTTAAGTGTCTCGCACTGGCATGATCTGAGGAGCATGATTAGTGCTGCCCTGTCCTGGAAATCACCTAGTCAAGGACACCATCTCATGGACCTAATGTTCACAACCTTGTGGCGCAGTTTTCAGCTCCAGAGAGGTAGGGAAATTACAGTGCTGTCGGTGGATTCGAGATCGCTTCCTAGACAGCAACACATTTCCTAAGTTTTGTGTAATTGGCGATGGGCCTGATGAGAGGGAAGCTGCTCGAATTCTGACATGGCCTTTCGTGACCATCAGCACCGATCCGAACTCTTCTGATCAGCTGCCTATGCTCTCGATCATGGCCATCCAAAATCTTATGAAATCCGTGTACAGGGATTCCGAAGCTTCATAGGGACTCAACCACCGATTCAACCAACACCGATTCTCACGGTCTCTTGTACACCATATCCTTAACGTTCATCATCTAATGCTAGATAATATCGTTAGTTGTATATATTTTCCTGGAGCATATATCTGTGCATGTTTCCATCAAACTCCTGAGATTTTCCGTTTATTAGGGGGATGGAAAGTTTGTGAACATGCAGACACTATCATAGCCTGAAGTTTTGGTATAAAGCCCAAAGGTGAATCCTTTGATACCAAAACCAAGGTGAGCAGTTACTGAAGGTGTCTGGATTGTCTTAGTAGACCATATCCTCAACAACTGAACAACTGGGTGCGGACCCAATTTGCGTTCCCACCATGTTCAAGTCTCTACATTGAAGAAGATGATAATGATGCAGAACCTGCAAAAGTATGTAAATAGAAGCCTTGTTTTCTCTGGCTCATCAGGCACTTAACGATGATTTTCATGTACTTCAGCTCTGGACTGTGCTTCTTGATTGAACAATTTTCATCTGGCATTGTAAACATTTGTATTGTGCAGTGATGCTTCCATTGAATGTGTGTGTGTGAGATCAAATGATGCACAAATCATTTCTCAAGTTTACCACATATTACACACTGCATGTGTGCACTTGTGTAGCCAGTGTAAGCTTCTTTTTTTCAAATGATCACCCAATCGTTTCTCTTATCTGTGAGTTCAATCATGGTTTGAGTATTTATATTAAGATGAACCCAAAATCGATGCCATTTAGTTTATTCTAAATTGGTAAAAATGCACTGTTATTATAATAATACTATTATAGGTTTTTTAGTTTTTTTTTTGTATCTACAACAGTATATGCACATTCATAAAGATGCATAATTCTATTTTCACATTATTTTTATTTCTGTTTTTTAAAATTTTATTTAAGACCTTGAACATCAAATGAATCTTTTTGTAGAATTATCATCAATTTGTTCTTTTACTTAATAAGATTATTTTACAATATGGTGTAAATATATCCAAATTGTGGTTGTGTATCATTTTGAATATTAAGTATAATCTATTTTTTAAAATGCTATATCAAAATGTCTAAAAATCTTTTTAAAACACATTATTAAAATCCTCACATTTCTTTTAGAATTAGAATGAATCAAATATTACTTCAAATATTAGTGTTTTATGAAGTATAAGAATCATATTATACATTTTACTCTTCAAATCATAAAATACTACCAAAATTTTAAACATTTAAAAAAAAATTTAAATGGACTTTATACAAAACTATTTGCATTTTATTTTTATATTATAATTAATTAATTATTTCTTTCTTTTCTTTTCATTTCATTGTACTTTTTTTTCTTTCTTTTTTTTTCTTTTCTTTTCATTAATATTGTGTGGTTTAACGTCACAATCTTTATTGGGTTTAAAGATCATTGTAAATTTTTATAATGAATATAAAATATGCTTGTTATTGCTTATTATAATAAAATTTATTTAATTTATTTAATTTATTTAATTGTTGATACATATTCTTTTTGGTTTTTTTAGTGACTTTAAGTAGGTTGCATTAATTGATAAGTGGAGAATATGTAATTACATAAGTTAATTACATAAATCAAATCCAAAAATAGAATTGTCAAAATTGAAGATAATATCAATCTTTATTCTATGGATGTTTTTATTTTTAATGGAAAACAGTATTGTCTGTGCTTTTTTGAATTGTGATCTAAAATTTTACATGATAATGCCAAAAAAAAAAAAAAAAAAAAAAAAACTAAACTAAACAAAACAAAACTGAATTTAAATATAAAATTGTAAAAATACCTACTAATTTTGTAAGTTAATACGTTAGATTCTTTTCAGAAACACTACATGTTCTTATTCTTGTTATTTTAAACATTTGCAACATTAAAATACATAATTGTTTGATGATAAAAATAATTTCATCTTAATTTTAAATCCCATACTATTACAACACATGGCATTCAATAATAATACGAAAACCATAAATAATCTCAACAAATTTAGTTCATTGCAGTATTGTCGAACCTCAAATGGATATCTTAACAAAATCATAATTCTACAACAACATGCAAACATCAACCATCAACCTAAGCTAGGTGGCAATTTCACAAACGTTACAAATGTTTCTAGAAAAAGCACACAATGTGTGTACCTCTGTGCTAATGTGTTGCAGATGCTGACGTGGAGAATGGGATTCTCCCCAAGGTTCACCTTCAGTCTCAGTTTTTGAAGAGTAGCCCTAATATGTTTTGACCAGAAGGGTTGCTTCACACCAGGTTTTGACTGGGTGGATTGGCTGTTACTACGCATTCTGTTCCTTGCTTTTCTAGCCATGCCGGAATTGCAAGATTTTTCTATAATTGGGAGGAGAGTAGACTTTAGAATTCGTCTGTTTGCATTGCTTTGTTGGGATATTTTACCTCCTTTTTTATTATCTTCTAAGCAACCATGTGTTCATTTCGTTTGTGACCCAGCTTGGATTTGGCTTGCTTTAGCAATGGCATCTCCATCTCCATCTCCGTTGCCACCTCTTGGATGGAGTTTGCCTTTGTGACTCTTGGTGTGAATCTTTGTGAGCTGTGTATCTTGCACTACAGAGACGATCGTCAGTGATTGTTTCTGCAAATTTATAGTTCGTAGAGTTTTGGTTTTCAGGAAGCTCTTAGATGGCTGACCTGGTTACTGGGAAGTATGCCTTCTCACGCTTGAGAAGTGACGAGCCGTCGGGTAATTCCCCACTACCCTTCTACACATTTCTTCAGTTGCTATTACGCCTTAGGAATGAATTAGAACTAATGTCAAGACCCTGTGTTGGTCCATCTCAATTTTCCACTTATCGCTATCGTGATGTTAGATGTTTAGCTGGAGCTATGTCAGGTAAAGTTTGTAGTGAAGGAATGGATTTTCGTAGTTTAGGTTTTGATGCGCAAGGCTTGAGCGAGGAAGACATGAGCGAGGAAGCAATCGATGATTGAGGAAAAAATTTCACTGGTATGGTTTTTTGTAATTGGGCTTCTTCGATTTCGTATGATAAAGTCTGATACGTTCCCAAACTGTGAGAATCCAATGAATTCAAACTTATTCAGGGTTTTCAGAAGCGCCGAATAAATACTTTGATTTTGATACTAATATCAAAAACCCTCTTGCTGTGTTTAACCGTTTTGTAGCATACTGCTGAATTTCAGTCTCTGTAACCCTAATTTTACCCCAATTGAACCCTTCTTTATAATGCTTTGCACAATGGAATCACTTTACATAGTTGCTGTGCCCGTCTGAACTATCACTGCTGTTTATTGTAACTCCAATGTCCGTATTTGTTTTACTTTTCGTGTAAGAGTAAAATCCACTGTGCTCTTCATGGCATGCGTATCCTCTACAAGCTTAAGATTGACGTGCAAGAAATCTTCAACCGAAAAATTAAGCTTGTGGTGGATGTCGTATTTTGTAAGTCGGAGACCTGAGCGCAAGGTGTGTTGCCGGATGTTATCTGGGATGCTGTCATATCGCACCTTGTGATGATGTTGCATTAACAGCAGAGAAGGGTCTCATGCCAATCAATCACATTATAAAATTGACATAGTGAACGATCTTCTTTGTAGCTTTTAAACTTTTGGTATGTAATGTAACAGTCCGAAACAGTGGAAAGCTTATGCTTCATTTTTCACCTTATTTTCTAAATCAGGGTTTTTAAAAAATGCTTCGAATGGTTACGTTGATTTGATTTTCGGTCAGGCAGATGAAGAGGGAAGGGACGATGTGGAAGGGACGAGCTCGCGGAAAGAAGTGGAATACACCAATGATGGGACTGTGGATTTCCGAGGACGGCCAGCTATCAGGGCAAGGACCGGGGGTTGGAAGACATCCTGGTTTATATACTGTAAGTCTTGTGAACGACTAGTGGGTTAGGTTTCCATAGGTATGTGGAACAGCTTTTGGTGCCATTGTGAATGTGCCCATGTCTGTTGATGATTGCACATTCTAATTGGATTAATTTTCTATGGTCTGATGTCTCAACCAATTAATTCCAGCATGGCAGGACTGGACAAAGTCCTGAAACGTTCCCAGCAGCCAACCATTGTGAATTAATCTGGGATGAATCATACACCTTGTGTGTGAAACTGAGTCATTGAAGGTTTTTGTGGTGTGCCAGCCAACCAGGTGTTCGCAAATATGGGCTTTTACGGGTGCTCCGCCAATCTGGTCAGGTACCTGACATCTGTGATGCACCAAAGCAACGCGACAGCATCGACGAACGTGAGCAACTGGAATGGAGTGGGCTATATCACTCCCCTTATTGGAGCATTTCTGGCGGACGCTTACTGGGGATGTTACTGGGCCTCTTTTGTCTTCACATTCACCTTCGTTATTGTAAGTTCATAATATCAACATCTTACCCACTACCTTAATGCTTAGATGAAGCTTAACAGCAGTCCTTCATATTCATATAATAGCTTGTGGTACATTCTAAATGGGAACGCTCTGAGCAGTTACCGCAACAACCGTGTTCATCATTGCTACATTATTTCACGTTCCATGTGTTTGAATTCATTTGGCAGGGCATGATCTTTCTCACAGTCTCGGCATCCCTACCATCACTAAGGCCCCAGCAATGTGCCACTCAAGACTTGTTGTGTCCTGAATCATCCTTTGCTCAAGCAGCCTTCCTATTCTTCTCCTTGTACATAGTAGACCTTGGAGCGGGTGCTTTCCAATGTGTGGTTACATCTTTGGGAGCGGATCAATTCGACGATGAAGATCCTGAGGAGAAAGCTCAGAAAACTTCCTTCTTCAATTGGTACTACCAGTCGATGAATATTGGAGGGCTCTTAGCCGGGACCTTTCTAATTTACATCCAAGATAACGTGAGCTGGGGCTTGGGGTTTGGCGCATCTTTCATCGCTGTCGTCATCGGGACGATGTGCTTTCTTGGAGGTACTCCATTTTACCGGCACAATCCACCGGGCGGTAATCCCATTACCAGAATTGCTCAAGTGATTGTTGCATCAGTTAGGAAGTGGTATATCAAAACCCCCATTAGCAGTGATCTTTATGAGGTTCCGGAGGAGATGGAGTCCATCATTCAAGGCAGTCGCAAAATTCGGCATACAAATGAGTTCAGGTTTCTGGACAAGGCAGCCGTGGAGATGGATGGGGACAAAATTGATGAAAGTTCTGCCAATTCATGGAGACTTTGCACCATCACTCAAGTTGAAGAGGTAATTCTTCATTTTTCATCATCTAAATAGCCGATGTTTGCTTGCATTCATCAATCCAGCGAGTCTAGATTTTCGTCCTATAGGTTTTCTGCTTTAGTCACTCATGCTTCTGTTTCACTCTTTCATTTGCTCAGGTAAAAGTCCTTGTTCGGATGATTCCCATCACAATCACCAGCGCCATGTTCTCCACTATCTACAATCAGATGTCGACTGTCTTCGTCCTTCAAGGCGTAACTATGGATCTCCGAATGGGATACTTCAACATCCCTCCTGCATCCCTCACCGTTGTTGAGCTTCTAAGCGTTTCTGTTTGGGTGCCAATCTACGATTTTGTTCTAATCCGCCTTGCTTCGAAATTCACAAATAACCCGCGAGGGTTCACCGAGCTCCAACGCATTGGAATTGGGCTCTTAATCTCGGTGTTCTCAATGGTAGCAGCTGCCTTGTTGGAGATCCAACGCTTGGAAGTGGCTCGACTGCATGAACTCCTTGACGACCCTACGGTTCCTGTCCCACTGAGCGTCTTCTGGCAGATACCTCAATATTTCTTTGTCGGAGCTGCGGAAGTGTTTACCTACGTGGGGATCTACGAGTTCTTTTATGGGGAAAGTCCAGATGCCATGCGCGGATTGGGCACTGCTTTCGCTTTTCTGACAGTTGCCCTAGGGAGTTTCCTGAGCAGCGTGCTGCTAACGATTGTGACGCACTTGACCAGCAAGGACGGCGCTCCAGGTTGGATCGCAGCCAATCTCAACAGGGGTCACTTGGATTACTTCTTTTGGCTACTAGCGGGCATGAGCGCTGTCAATCTCGTGTTTTATGTAATATGCGCCAGATGGTACACAACAAAGCAGACATGGCGCCCTTCCAAACCAGCAACTCTTTCTCCCGGGACGCAATAACTTCAACTCATTCATCAACCGGTTATTTTAGTGTTATTTCAGTCTGATAGATGATACAAATCAACATAATAGTTGATTGATGTTCATCAGGTCATCTTTTAGCACTGAAGCCTAGTTTATTTCAGGTCGCTGCGAGATTTTTACATTCATGAAGAGCTGCGATGGAATATTCTTTGTACCCATTTATTTCTAGCTCCTTTTTTTGGAGCCATATGTCGATTTGAAACTCGAAAAGAAGGTTCGTCAATCGAAGCATGAGTGCTCTCGCTCTTCCAGTTTGTGTGATTGACCTCGTCTTCGGAGACACACAACTCCCTTTGGCCTTGGGTGGGAAGTCATGTGAGACGCAAGCATTGTGAGCACAATCATAGATCACAACGAGTCTGAGGCTCTTGAGGTTACTCAAAAAGATTCCATCGCCATTCCCGACGCAATTGAATGCAACAGGCTGGAGGTGTGGAGCAGCCCCTTGAATATCGTCTTCAGCATGTGCTACACCTCCACAAAGTCCTATGTGGGGTGCCGAAGTTCCCACACACATGCCCTCCGTTACGAAGTGTGGCCTCCTGGCATCGTAACATCGTATCTATGCACAGTAAAACGATTTCACCTTGCTGTGTGGATATTCATTGAATGAAAAGAGTTGAGGCTAAGGGGTGTAAAGACCTCCGCAAGTCTCCGACCACAAGAAGCACGCCTCCGTATTACCTCAAGCGAGAGCAAGTCATACAATCTGGGATTGGCACATGCACTTTGCCCCTTCATCATCTCCAGACGTCGTAAACGCATACTCTATAGACGCCACTGCTAGTTTCTCAGGTCATGAAACACATCACGTCGTTGCAGCATGCGTGGTCTATGTTGATCCCGTCGTCAAGGTCATGTGTGCGGATCCATAAACTGGTTATAATGTCGAAGACTTCGGCGCGAACTGCCGTTTCGTTGTTGTAATCAAGACTGAAGTTGCTCGGTATAATCATCCTTTAAGAGCAAGACTGTTTGTCTTAACGACACCAAGCAAACCACCCACCACCCGCTAAGCTATGTAGGCAATACGACTCATGAGCTCGTCACCATGTGGAGATGGAACACTAGTAATCTGCCTGCAACTTTTCCCTCAAAATAAGCCCTGATGACTGCCCACGCATCTTCTTGCGTTATCTCCTCCTCCTCGTCGTGACCGTCATACATCTTACTCAGCTCACTCTCGCCCGAACAAAATCCTCACAGCTTCGAAACCCCTCACCTGCCGAGCAGAAGACTACGATTTCTGGCTCTATCCGTAACAGTTTATATAAATTGTTCGGGGCTTGTTCAGATTAAGTCGCGGAGGGCGATGCTCATGCTCATGCGGCGAAGGCTCGACTACAATTATTTCTGTAAGTCTCTGGGATTTGAATCCAGACAGGGGTTAACGAATGCTGGATGTATACAGGCCACGTACGATGAGCACTGTGTACTTCATCCATAAACGATGTGTCGGAAAGCGACCGACGGATATCCTGTAAAGTTTTTCAGCAGGGGGCTTTTATGCCGTCGATATTTCTAGCCTCCATCGCACGGCCCCTGCCGTTCCAGCTGGCATTGAGATTATGATGGGCGAGAATGACGGGTCCGGACCGGGACAGGGTTGGCAGCGCCCGGGCTTGTAGATTCCCTTTTCGTGTGGATGCCAAGAGGCAACTCCTACAACCATGCATTCCTTGAAATTATTGTTGACATTTTGGGTGCAATTGTCTATTTCTGGAGTACACCGCAGAATAATTTTTGTTCCTTTTTTTTTTGTTTTCCTGTTTATTTAATCGCAAGGTGACAACCATCAAGCTTTGAACTCTCTAATCCGTACCACTGGGATAGTAGGGAGTGCCCTGTTTGAAGCACTTGACGCTTTTTCTCTTGATAATAGCAAAGACTACCACAACAAATGGAGCGGTACAAAGTATGATCTCTCTCACGCTTCAGAGTTTGGTGTCATGCAACACTGAACGATATTCAATTAATTTTAGAAACAGACTTGGTTGAAGCGGAAAAAATGGTTCTAATATGCAATCTCAGAATAGGGAAGTGAAGCAGCTAATGTACAAAAGTTAAAATAATGATGAATAATGTTCTGTATCTTTCCATACAGAAAGTTCAGGAATGCTTGATTTTTATGCGCTGGATGTCTACACGCATTCAATTGCTGATACAGCATGATTCAATACCATATTATGCATGATGAGTGAAATGAATGTAAAAATATGCATTTTCACAGATTTAAATGTCCAACACTAAGTACAATTTGAGGTACGGCAAGCAATTATCATGTTACATACCAATAAGCTCAAAATTGCATTGCGAAGGGGATTTACCGACCGCCTGTAAACTAACAGTACAAATTCCTACAGTGACAAATAAGTGAAGAATATCACCACTCAATATGAAGAAGTCAAAACCTCGACTTGAGCCACCAGCTCATTTCATATATATATATATATATATATATATACACATATATGAATGAGACGATGCTACTACGCTAGCGAGAAACATGTATGTCGCCAAATTCTTTATTGTGAATCCTTCGTGAAAACAGTCTCCTCAACTACAACCTCATCAGATAACACTAGCACCGCCTCACCCTCACCTGATTCTAGCCTCTTCTGGGATTTCTCATTAGAAAACATGGAGAGAATGGTGACCCATATGATCTCCACGCAGTCCACCCACAGCAAACGTTGCTCTACTGGCACTAATCCGTAAGTGATGAGATGTGCAAATGGCCATAACTTCCAGCCAGCCTGCAAAAGATTCAAAATCAACATGTAAGAATAAGAACAGATGTGCTTTGATGTGCCATTGAAATTATGCGCGATGACCAAGGTTGCGTGCATTGGTGAATTGACTGATCCAGATATGTTTGTTATCGAGCAAGATTCAAAAGAATTAATGGTTATCTTACCGTTAAAAGAGGGAAAAATGTTTCTCTCAAGTCCTTGAGAATCCTCACTGGCGATTCAAACCGGAGCAATCCGAGGGTGACGAAGTAAATGCTGTTCCAGATAGCCGACCAGATAGTTTGATCAAAGGCTACTTTCAATGGGACCACCCACCATCCTTGAAAGGGAAACAAAAACTGCACATTGATGACAAATCAAACACTTCAGCAAATAATAATACATCTATTTCATCGTTACTTCTCCAGATCATGTTCAGAATTGAAATCAACATTAGAAGACTTGGATCAACTGAGAACTGCAACAATATGATCATGTTGGAAAAAAAATGAACATACCTCGCAAACATGGTAGTAGTGATGCGACAACGATCCATGAAGGCAAAACCCCACGAGACCCGATCTCAGGAGCCTTGATCTGTCGAATTCTAGAACTGGCTTTCCCTCCACACACTGTAGCCCAAACAGTAGCATGTCAGTTATCAATAAAACGTTTCACAAACACCACAAAGTAAAGTCCGAAGAGCAGAACCCTATCTCTGCAACTGCATGAACTCATGTACAAATTTCATACAGAAGTCATAACCATGGTGTAGGGAAAGATTCTATACCTGTCCAATCCAGTCTCCGATAGAGTAAACAACTCCGCTGATCATCATCTTCGCCAGAATTGGGTTACTTTGCAGCATTTGCTCATAAGCTTTCCAATTGTGGAGAGGAGCGTACTTCAGGATCTCAAACGTAGTCCAACCTTGCCACACATCGTGGTCCACGGTGACAGCCTTCGTGAGCGCATACAAAATGGCACCTCCAACAAGTAGTGCATTAACAGTTCTATCAAGGTATTTGTTCTCCTCAACTTCGGAATTTGCAAACCAGAACAGCTTGGGTCTGTACATGGTGGCACTCATGGTCTGCACCTCATTTCCTATCATGTTGGATTCCATGAGTTCCATTCTTAACTGATCCACACAGTATACACCACTAATTGGCTGCTGCCGATCGCTCTGAAGCAACCCTGTCAACATTTCAGTTGCGCTGTTCAGTACAGTAGAGCTCTCGGTTTCCTCCGACACGGCTTGCACGACGAAGACATCCCGCCCACCGGTTTCAGCGCTGCTAGAAACTGCGACGTCTTCTTCAACCCAACGCAACGTTTTCGAGCTGGAGTTTTTTCCTGAATTTTTTGCATCTCCAGCTGAGGCACCATCTCCAGGCACGGTTGAGCACCGCGCGATTCCACTCTTGGTAGAGTTAGACACATGAGAATACCGACCCCTTTTTTCCGCAGAGATACTCCTAGATCCGGAAGAGGAACAGAACTTACTAGACGAAACTCTCTCCGGCAGCAATGAGGTACCGCCCCATCCTCTCACATTCCTACTTCCATGCGCCCGTTCTGCACAGAAAGGTCCAAAGACTTGCTCGACAACCGACTTCACAGACGCAGGAATAATAACTGCCATCACAGTTCAATCAAACAATACCCTCTAAAAATTCTATCGAGGAGAACAACCTCGGCGGAGCGTTCTCAGTCTGAAGGAACAGGTAGCCTAGAACGCTCAGACTCACTCCAGCCTGAAAGTCTGTGCACAGACTTCGCCTTATGAGCTCCCAAGACTCAGAAGCTGCCGAAATCTCCAACTTGCATAGACCTCCACTTGGAGGAATCTGGAGGGGAACGGCTAATCCACCACATTATTCAGAACAGAATCTTAAGGTCAATGAATTTCTCAATGTCCTTTAAGTCAATAGTAGTTAATTCGTTCAGTAATATCACTAGCCTCACCGCTGAATTCATTTGCGACTTCCGAAGTCACATCGCAGGTTGCATGTATACTGGTTCGCAGATTGTAGCCTAGAATCTGTTTATCATCCAATCGGCAATTGCCGAGATTTGCGTCTCGCCAGGTGGCGAGGTATGAAGTTCTGGGTCCCAATTCCGCGGCCACATGGCGAAGTGGAAGAAGCGCCAGCGCTGCGTCGGAAAGGTGAGTGCGTTGGAAAGGAGGGTCGAGAATAAACAACCACGAGTAAGTCTGCCAGACTGATTTCATTGGTCTGCTCTAGATAGCGACAACTCACGAATACAACTGTCCAGTTGGATGCAATTTGTGATAACGGTGTGATAGGACCGCTGAAGCCATTTGGGCTCGTGAATGTGAGATTGTTAACAGTGCGTAACACGTAGCCTCTCTGACTTCAAACTTTAAAATAATCTACTGTCCATCCTCATCTCCATTACGAACTGCATTACCAAGTGGTTGTGATCATTGACTTCAAGTCGGTGCCAAATGCAGCATCTGTACATGCTACGACGTAAACTGCTATTCAGTTGTACTCAAGTTGGTAATGACTAATGGTTGTCGATTTCGATACAAAGTCATTGGAAACTATTGTTCAGCCAATTTCAGACACCGGTAATATAGTTGAAGTCTCTCATCATGGTCAACTCACCAATACAATATTATGTACAATACATTCAGTATTTACTACTGACAACAAGTTCTATAATTAAAACCGGAAGAGTTCTAACTGCAAAACAGATTTAAGTCACTGCCAGGAGTTCGACTTATAGAAGTATTGCTCGACCTGTCAAAACTTCTGCAATGAATGAAAGAAAGCTTGAGAGTGTTGTACATTTCAGATGAAGTACAAATCAACGGTGTCTCCAGCTTCACTAACCAACCAACTAGCTTTCTGCTGCAACCTGCGCCCAACTGAACAAAATGTCTTGCTGACAAAACAGGTAAATGGATAGCAGGTTAATCTAAGAGATAATCAGCCACACGTGAGAAGGCTTTTATCAAGCAACTATGCAGTACGTTACCCTGAGACAGCGGACAGAGAGCCCTTAGAATGCGTAATTAATACAGCCCCAACTCGTGGATTCAAATGAACACTTCAAGTGAGCCCGTGTACACAGCTACCTTTAACTGAAGAAAGGTCCCTGTAGAAGCGCACCATAGTTGACACCGCTATCTTACATTATGAGTCTGAGTCCCGATGTCAACAACTTCTCATATCTGTGATATCTTAAAGACACTGTTAGAGGATTTGAAGAATGGACCAAATTTGATTCAAGGTCACCTCCTCTGACGTTTAGGCTCTGGCTGCACGACGAAGTAAACCATGAGCATTAGGAGATTTTGATCTATATTTGACTGTTCATTTGACCCTCAAAAACATCTCATCCGGCATGGATAACAATCACGAACACTCACCGACACTAGTCAATCGACGATTAAAAAGACCATATTGAAAAGCCTGAGACTGCAAGAAATCGTGGCGACAAAGAGAATTGAGGGATCACGATCATTGAATAGTATATTAGTTATGAGACCCAAATCAGTTTGACGGGAGATGAACGTGTAAGAATTGAACTGAGTATACCTTGGCGTCTGGGGTCTTACGTGATGGTCCATTGCTTTTCTTCACAGTTTCAGGAGCACAACCAGGACAAATATATCTATCCACGTGTTTAACCTGCTCTTCGCTCAATCCCACGCAATGCCTATGGAACCTGCACCCGTCCACCCAACAAATCAATCATTAAACCAACCATCCCCGCATTCGTGGCAAGGATTGCAAGTGGGTCAAAACGTGAGAATACCTTAAGCTAAAGCTAAACAAAATTGATGAATCGAACATAGAGGATACTCCACGCATGTGAGATTTGCGTCATAACAGAAGCCTCAGCTTAGAAATATGCTTCATTGATGAGCAAAAAGGACCCAACAAAGTCTCACCAGTCTTTGCAACTGTTGCATTCCAGCATCACATGGTCGGGGTTGTAAGGCATCTCGCACTTGCAGTACCTAAAATAGCATATTCAAAATAATTAATAATATCCACAAAATGGTTACCGAATCAAACATAAAATCCTAGAATTAAGTCCTGGGAAAATGAAATGCCAGATGTAAGGCATTCGCAGCACATTACCACAAGGAAACTGCACAAGGTTTACGCCCATAAAAAAATCCATCACCGTAACTTACACAGCGACGCGGTCAGGAGTGAAACCACCAGTAGTTGCCTTGTACTCAAACCGACAGAAGTAGTCCTCAGCACTCACAGCCTCCAGTTTCGTATAGTTCTTAAAAGAATGCACAATGCATTTGCCTTCTATTGTATCCGCGCTCTGAACGTCGTAGTGGTCGGACAGAAAAACCTCTTTCTGTCCATGGAACTGCTTGCGCCCACTCATTGATTCTTCTGGGCGGTAATACCATCTCACCTGAACCTTCACATTGCCCCGGCTATCGCCCTCGATATTCTCTACTTTGGCAATATACGGAGGTTTATCCGGATCCTCACTGCGCATCAGAACTGTATCTCCAACTGCCACCAGTCCAATGAACCGTCACAAAAACGCCTCAATCTAAACGCCACATTTATTGAACAATGAGTCTTATAAACTCACACTGAATGATCGAAAACACAGAAACCCCCGATTCATATCCAAAAATTTCATACATAAATGACTTGGAAAATCAGCAACTTTGTGTGCTTGCAATCAGTCAATTTCTAATTGTTGGAAGCTTTCAATACCCGACGTTAGATTGAAACTCAAGAGGGAGTACAGTGGTCCTTCAGGATCGACTCTACCTTTAACAATTTTCCGAGTGCCCTTAATGACGCACGAGTCCAAAGTCTTCTTCCCATTCTTCGGCTTTGCCATGTTAACAAACCCCCAAAAATTTTAAAAACCAGAATCCACTGTCCACAGCCGCTTCTCAGAATCAAGAAATCCAAGGGCACTTCATCGATCAATTCCTGCACCCTAACCCTAGTCTCTTCCTAACGCCATTTCCCGAACACATTGCCCGGTCCTACAGAGTTCACCACTGCAACCACCAGCTTCCCTTTAGCACAAACCCGCTCCATCAAACCCCCCAGTTGCTGCAATTGGCCTCAGAAACCCGCACTTCAGCTTCAAACTACACCTGATCCCATAAAACTAAACCTACCAACCTCATCATCCTACACACTCATCAAACCCCCTTCAAAAACCCCGCATAATCTGCCACTACTTCCATAAACTCCTATTACTCAATCAGCACGAAACTCCCACCCTGCCAACCCGACCTCTCCTTAAACACAGCACAACAACTCCCACTGCTGCGGCAACTCCGAAGCTCCAATTCCTATGCACCGATCCGCCCGTGCCGTAACGCTGACAGCGATCGTCACTCCCGCATTGCATCCGATCTCACGAAATCTCTGGCGTCAAGAGGAAAAGTGGGAACCCAAGCTGGAGGAAGGATGGTGACATGAGAAAGGGCAGGGGAGAGAGAGCCCAGAGGGTCCAGAGAGGAGAGCGTGGGCTCGGGTGCGTGGGAGGGGAAGCGGGGGTAGTAGGGAAGTGGGCTGGCTATGGCCGGCTCTACATCGCAATGCTGCAGTGCAATGTTGACACTCCCCACTTCCCCCTCCTCCCCTTCTGCCTGCTCTGAGTTGCGCGGGAGTCCCCCCCCTCCCCCACGGAGTACTATTCCTCTGTATCTCCTTGGATTTACGGTTCCATATTCCGTGTGGGGTGTATCTACGCGGTATACGGGTCGTGGTGCGTGGTTGTAAAACCGTGACGTTGGTGTCACGGCATGAGGTGAGGCAACTCAAACCTTTTATTGCACTTGTTGGCATTAAAGTTCCTGAATTCCACTCTTGAAATAGTAAACGGATTTATAACCGGATTTAATGCTGATTCACTGTTAAGCGATGGTTTAGTCTGAGATTGTATTAGATAATTTGTGATTTTCCTTCAGGTTGAATATTATCCATTCATGGTTGGTAGGTGAGTGATGATTGTTTTTATTCTTTTCTTTCCTTTTCTTTTTAATTTTCATGTAATTAGAAATATAGAATTATTAATATTATTGTTTGTTATCATGTATTTCTAAAAAATGTTTAAAAAATGCTTTAAAAAATGAAGTAGATAAATACTAACAGATAAAAAGATTGGTGTGGGGCAATATGAATTAAAATCTTTGATCATGTCTAAGTGAGCGATTTCATCAAGATGCACATGGAAAGCAGAGGAAAAAAAAAAAGCCAAACCAAAGATTCCATAAAGACTGCTACAAATCTTGTAGAATCAATTTTTGGTTGTTGAAGATAGAAGGTAGTAAGGATTAAAATGGCTTTTACTTCTAGAATCTAAAAAATTAACAAAACAAATGTATTGTTGCTGGTTTTGGCTTTTTAAATTAATTAATTTTTTTACTATTATGTAGTAGTCTTGTGAGGTTTACATAAACGCAAGTGATTTTTTCCATTAATAACTTGCTTGTGAAAGGAACATATGTATTGTAGAATATAAGGATTTTTTATTTTTTTTATTTAAAGTAAATATTCACATATAAAAAGTGGTACATTCAGTGATGCATTATTTGAAGAGGTATCAACATCATTTCGACATGAACTAACTGAAATTTATACCAATAACATGTCATTGAAGCATTTTGAGGCTCAGTCCAAAAAAAAAAAAAAAAAAGTGTTAATAAATGTAGACTTCATCTTCCAACTTAGACCAGATAAAATATTTTCTAACACATTAGTAAAACAAAATCAAGTTTATATGCTACTAAATCCTCCAACTAATTTTATAGTAACTTAGATTATCATACATTGTTAAAAAAATTTAAGTAATTTTAATTTAGTTTAAATTTTAACTACAAAGCCTGAATTAGATTCTGCATCAAATTTTAACTTCTAAGCTCATGCATACATATATTCATTTGGAAGTCTTACTTTTAATTTGGATTAATTTTCTCTGGATGTATGTTTTTAGTTAATATATATATATATATATATATATATATAACATGAAAATTAAAATTCACTACACAAATCTACACACACATATATATATATATATATATACACATACACACATTCATCAACTAACAATGATTATCAAAATAATTTACCTTTAGTAATTCAAAATGATGTATAATTCTTATAAATTATATTACGAAAAATAGATAAATCTTTAAGATTATTCTGTAATAAAGATTATAAATTTGATAATTATTTTCCAACACTCCAAAATTCTTTAATTCAAAATATTGTAAATTATGATGCTTAAGAATAAGTGCACAATTTTATTTAAGCCTAGTATTTTCAGATGATAATATCTCATTTAACTATCTAATTAATCAAAGTTGGATGTTTCTGTTACAAAATATTTATATCTTTAAAGGAGAAATAAACAAGATTGAAATATAAACTCTAAAAACCTAAAAAAATATTGTGATAACACAAGACAACAATCTCGTCTGATGCATTCTTGTGCACAATGTACTGGTAGAGCTTCAACGTGTTATTCCATACATCAGAATTCTAATTTCAACCACTAAAGTAAGTACCACTTGATTTACGTGTCCTTGTTGAATGTAATATAAAACAAGTTGGGATTATACTACTCAATAGAACATTGAGCAACGTTGACAATAACCATGCACAAGACGTAGTGTTTGGAGCTCTTTAGATCCCTATACAAAGCCCACAAAGACTACAGGAAAACAAACTCAGCAACCTCAATCACAATACAAAGTATTGAATTCTAAACCGCAAGCAAATTACAACTTCTAACATGTGAAGAACAAAAGAATTTGAATCCATCAGTGTAACCGATACACACAAATAATGCAGTCAAGGTTGAAGGCAATCAACAAGAAGAATGGAGCTTGAAAGACGTTGTGGAAAGCTACACATCACTGATCTCTCCCTCAATCTCCATCTCAATCTCTACAATGCAATCTGCTACAGAGTTCAGGCAAAGATCCAGCACTGATGCTCCATCAAAATACACAATTGCACAGTGGTGATTCAGTACTTCCAGCTCTCCTAACACACCGCAGAGAATGATTGTTCAGCAATTCCAAGCTGTGCACTTCTCCCAAGTTGGGATGATGAAAGCGTGTGACTGGAGGTCTTGGAAACGGGCAGGATGGCGCATCAGACACGCTACACAGCTCTATTGGATAGTGTACTGCAGTGCTTGTGCTGAGGCATGATGGAATTTCCAGCTTGGGGGACCCACGCACCGCTTTTCAGGTTTCTTGTGATGTACTAGGTAGTAACTGAAATGTGACCTACAATGGGCTTTCCGTTGCTGAAATTCCTCCGCGGCTGAGTGAAATGAGATACTATGACTCGGAAGGCCATCAGCTTCCGTGTACTGCTTGTGGTTGTGAGAACAAGCAGTGCAGAAAACTATGGACATTTTACACGTCCTTCCTTCCACCTGGAATAGAATTTTCATCCATGGTAGTTCGACTGGTAAAGCATTCATGCTGCAGTATGTGCCTCTATCTTACAGGCTTGAATTTGCACCGAGGTAACATGAACGATGTTATCCAGTTGACGGACAAAATAATAGCCCTTTGTGAGTAACTCAAATGCATTACTTAGATACAGGCACATGACATCTTGCATCTGATTAATATCTATATCGGGCTCCAATATATTGATTAATCGGGCTCTTCAATCAAATGAAACAAGCGATGAGCAAAATGCACTTCAGATATATACCCACAGGTTACATCACAATAGGATCTAATATTAAAAAGGATAACACTTGAGGATTACAGTAGGCCTGAGTGACAATTCTCACGGCTCGTCTGTGGTTGGGGTTTAGGTTACAGAACACGTGCAGGCAGTCATCCAATCTAGATTGCCTGATTTAACTAATCCCAAGTACGTTAAACGTCCTATAACCTGTATTCTAATCGAATGCTTAGCGAGAATATGAAGTGTTTGTTACATTGGATTGTCCTAGTTGACCAGACATGAATAAAGGTTAGTAAGAAGAACAGGATCCAGGTTCATTCCCATCAGCATAACTAAATAACCAGTATGATCCGTGTTGTTATGACCATATACCTTTCTTTTTCTTCCCTGGTTGTAACTTGAACTTAGGAAGAAGTCTAGGCTCCTCTTGGATCTGCACAGATCAAACAATTTAATAAATTTCGAAACATCTTTGTATGCTGAAAATTTCCTGAAAGCTAAATTATGTCCAACCTTCTACAAGACACCTTAAATTGGTTCAGACATGAATTTACAAAATAGTCCTGTCGAAGTATACTACACTGGTAGAAGTGTATGCATAAAACACTAAATTCTGAAGAAAAATACGCTGCCGTAATGATGAAACCAGGATGGGAAGTACTTGATGCATCACACTGTTATACATATGGTTCTCAAATGTGCTGAGTAGTAATACCTTCTTTCCACTCGTGGCTCTGGGTATGTCCCCTGTATCTGATTTTACTTGCTTTGGTTTCTCCTTCAACTCTTTAGCTTGGTTTTCCCTGAACAACGAATCCGAACAGGTATCAGACGAAGCCACAGAGCATAATTGTTTTGCAAAATAAAATCCACAATTTCCGCACGGCAGAGTTAGGAAATGAGGTGTGACCCAAGTCTTACTTGCGAATCTTAAGAATGGATTGAAACTTTTTCTTCGCTCTTTCTACAGCATCGTCAACATTGTCCACCGAGCAAATGTCCACTGCTGAAATTGTTTTCCCGTACTTAACCTGCAATAGCTATAAACATCAGATACTAAACTCCATCCAATCAATTTACGAAATTGATGCGACACCCTGCTTCGATCCAGAATGATAAAAGCAAAAGATGAACCATGGCCACTAACCACTTCATCGCTCAGCAACAGATCCAAACAGTTCTCTTCCCATACACACATCAGGTCATAACAGAGATGTGGTTGTAAAGCAAACTTTTGCACCAGCTTTGGAAACTTCTCAACCATTCTTCCCAACTCTTCTTGCTCTGTGGATAAGAAGAAAATTAGTGGACAGGAAAAAGCAGAGCGAGGAAAAAGTGAAAAACTTGGAAAAATAGATCATCAAAGGCATACACTTAAGAACATACCCTCTTCAAAAGCATCATGAAATTCAATAATAGCAGCAGTCCTTTTTGTGGTCTTCAGGTTAGCTCCATCTAACACCAATGCTAGCGCTGATCCCAAGGGCATCGAACTGCAAACATCAGAAACAGAATGATTACCCTAAACATGCAGCATATTCAGCATTTACATTTACAGAGGGTAAAACCACAACCTAACAGGTTTGCAGCATCAGCCCTACAAATCAAAATTTGCAGCTTCAAAACCGAACTCAAGGAGTTCTTCTATTAGAGATGCAAAAACAACAGCAATACCTTTGATAATGGACGAAAACAACGCCATGCAATCTCATGAATCTTTTCACTAATATACTTCATTAATATATAGAAAAACAAAAACTATTCCACCAACCTTTCGTCTTGAAACTTCACCGTAATATTTTTGTTGAACTTTGCAAGAAGAGCCGGATCTGAAAGACATCAGACCACCACTGCACAACGATTGAGTCTTCCACCGAAGTCATTTAAGCGGTTCTCATTTTGAATACCGCATTTGCATCCAGGTGACTAGCGAAAATCAGATTGAACACTTCCACAGTTATTCAAATCAATGAAACGGTCACTTCGGTTTCTGATTACCGGGTACAATGGGCTTTTAACTAGAGAGTTAATCACTCGAGGAAACTCACCAACATGTACTGACTGAGGATCCATAATCGCAATAGATCGGGGAACTGACGCAGTAGGTGCTACCGAAGGTTCATATCTCTCCGAGGACGATTGAGTTGAAACTGATACAGCAGATGCTACTGAAGATACAGATCTCTCCGGCGATGATCGAGTTGGAACTGATGCAGCAGGTGCCACCAAAGATACAGATCTCTCTGGCGAAGATCGAGTTGTAACTGATGCAGCAGGTGCCGCCAAAGATACAGATCTCTCTGGCGATGATCGAGTTGTCTCTGATGCAGCAGGTGCTACCGAAGATACAGATCTCTCTGGCGATGATCGAGTTTGAACTGATGTTTGATGTTGATTTAGTACGCTTGGGAAAGGTGGTGATAACTCAGGGGACCTCTGCGTTAAGGGCGATGAAAGAGATACCTGAGAAGTTGAGTTAGATGGTGCTTGTGATCTGTTCTTCATAGAGAGAGAACGAACGGAAAGAGGCGGGGAAAGTTGACCTATCGAAGGACTCCTTCCTGAAGAGGTAGGTCGAATGAGACCTGGAACCGCATTCCTGTTAAGTGACATACTGGCTGTACGTTGAAGAGCCACGCGGGGCGCTCCTTGAGGAATAGCAACAGAAGAAGACGTATGTGGATGGAAATCCATCCTTGAATTGAAGTTGAAAGACGGCCTAGCTGTTGAACCAGGGATAGAAGATGGAGGGGATTTCGGCACAATGTTGGCAATAGAAGCAATTGAGGGACTAGATTGTGAAAAGCATGTTGATGGAGTGCCACTGTGGTACAACTCCTTGGGATCATCCAATGAAAGAGTAAGAACAGACGTAGGAGACATGGATGGCGATTCCACAGAGTTTCCGATTTCAGAAGTGCGAAAACCAGGTTTATCTGCACATAATCCAAGGCTTGACATGTGGTTCTGTTTCAGAGCTTCAGCCTCGACTTCATCTGTGTTGAGATCGGCGGGCTGCTGGTTGAAAATGACCCCGTGGTCTCGATCTTTGTGCAAATCTTGAAATATATGCTTGAAGATTCGATCCTCACCATTAGAAGATTTGTCTTCAAAACTTCCAAATACATCCTTTCCAAAAGTATCGTCCATAACGTTCCCTGTGCGATTGAGATGCCTCACCGCAACAGCCATTAGATTGGGACGGCCCATGCGTCCAAAGTATTGACCACCAAAAAAGGTAGTGCTATCGTACTCTAGCTTCTCTTTGAACACGCGGGCATCAATTTCAGCCTTACGAGGCTGGCCTCCCCTGCTGAAGTCAGGCCTGAGCCGTCGAAAATACACTTCAAAGTCCACAATTACACTACCAGAGCGCTTTCCTGTAATACGTACGTCTTTCGTATCCACTTCGGCACCGATGGCAATACTACGTTTGAAAACTCCGTCTGCTTCGTCTTGAAAATCTACCATTGTCGCCTTTGGGAAGGACACTGAAGCATCAACCACGATGCCTGATCCTAATTCAGAATCTTCTTCGCTTACTCCTAAAGAATCTTCAGTCCACCAATCACAAGGATACTTGTGCTTCAAAAAATGCTTCACCGTCTCAGAATCCACTACTTCATCTCGAATATGATCGGTAGGTGTGATCCATGCTCCGTAATTCTTCGCATTTCCAGGCACTAATTTATCTAGCAATCTAATCACTTCAGAACCTTTACGCTTGTCTGCACACATAATCGCCAAACATTCAATTGCGCGTTGTACAACCCCATCAGCACCTTCAGCATCGATGATGAAGTCTGCCATTCTTGGAACTATTCCCAACCTTAATGCAATGTCCACAGTTGCACTGCTAAGCCTCATCAAACGGAGTAGTAACATAAGGCTGCATATCCGTGGATCAGTTCCAGCGTAACCAGCTGCAGACCTCGGAACTCGTAGTTGAAGATGAGATACCAGGTTCTCGATCAATTCTTCAGAGACGATACAGTCGGCTATATCTGAATCGTAACAAATGGCATGAATCAAGCACATGGCCGGTTGAGCAAGTGCTCGACGCTCGTTTGGGTTACTCATGAAGTCGTAAACAGGGAGGAATATGTCAATGTTTGACTGACCCGTTAATAGATAAGGCCGTGCTTTGAAAAGAAGCAGCAGAGTAAGCAATAATCGCCTTCGGTCATCAAGATTGAAAACATCGGCATACGCTCCAATGATGACCGCTTTGCGAACTTCACAAAGAAATCGTGCCTCAAGAATATTACCGAAGTCATACCCAGGATCTCTGAGAAACTGATCTACAAAAAACCCACCAAGATACATCTCGCGTGCATAACCAGCTTGTTCGCTATCACGATACATTGCCTTGGTATCTCCATACAAAATGGAGAACAGTATCCACCGAACAAAGACAGCCTGCCCTCCTTCCAGTGACCAAGCTGATAGAAAATCCTGTTGTTGGAAGGCATTTCGCAACTTGCGTGCCTCCTTGCTGAGCGTTTCCTTTACGAGGAGCCGTTTCCCTTGATCCCACACAAGACATGGAGTCTGAGAGATACCATCAAACCTCCGACAGGCTTCTACTGGGTCTCTCGCCAAAGTGGATAAAAGGTCGAGAGGAAGTAAAAGCAAAAAAGTCTGGATGACAATCGGTCGCACACCTGTGCTGTCCTTTTTACTCGATTCGATTATATTGATCAGCTCGTACATGTCAGTGACTTCTCCTACACCCTCCTCATATTTGCTGTGTCCATTGGCAGACCCATTTACCGAACCGTTTGTGGACTTACTAGCGAGAGACTTACGCTGAGATAGATCCTCAAGGAGTTTGGAACGACGACTCACACCACTGCCAGCTAAAAGAAGCTGCCCAAGAGTTTGGGCAGCTACGATGCGTCCAGCTTCTGAAGAATGCATTGAGTCCAAGTCATGGCTGTCATCGGAATCCGCAGCTTCAAAATTTGGCAGCCTAACGCCACAGAATATCGCCAAGAGTGGAAAGAGAACTCCAGAAGTTGCGAACTGATTAGTATCCAATATTGTAGCAGGAATTCCTTCACCAAGAGTACGAAGAGCTCGGAGAATCACCATGAGTACCTCTTCCATTTCGGCATTACTATAATTAGCTGCACAATCCCACAGCTTGACTGCAAGAGCTGCCACTAACTTGGATTGAAGTACAGCTGCTCTCCCAAATTCATCCTCTGCCAAAACTTTAACAATACTGGCAATTTCGATCTGGATTTGCGAATTACTGTATCCTTTGACTGCAATCGTTGAGAGCAAAGACGGACGGCATCGTGCAATTAATTCAGGTCTGCCCACCTTCACAGCATATTTCAGTGACTCTTTGAGTGAAGCGAGTACTGTTAGGAATTCGTCGAGCGCAACCTTACCATCGTCGTCGATACTCAAGTACAAATTTGACCGTGTATCAACAATGTGTTGCTTTGTTTCTAGGTAATCGAGCATACAATCCAGGAAGTCGTGCCCTGTTGGCAGACCAAAAGTCTCCCACTGACCAGCTGCAAGACCTTTCAAGAACACTCCACCCACAGTTATCTCATCCTTGAGACACTCAAAATGGAATGCTCGTATCCATTCCAGTTCATTACCAGTATCACCATTACCTGTAGCCAGTAATATGTGGTGTTCCTGCAGACGATCCATTACACGATCACGGAGTTCTGCTCTAACTTCGGGTGTCCACATAATCATTGGTTGCTCAAGGTCGCACCCAGCCATCGTCATGAACTTGTCAGGTCCCTCAGGATGCTCTAGACATGCGAGCAAAGGACCTGGAATAAGATAGGTCATAACCGACCGTTCTTGTTGCTGAATAGGTTTGGAGCGCGATACCTTGGCCTGCTTTAGCACTCGAACTAAAGTTCCCAGGACATCGGCAGCTGAGTAAAGAAGAGCAGACTTTGTGTCTCGAGCTTTAAGAGTAGCATCAGCGGGCGGGATAACTAGCAACAGTAGTGGAAGATACAGAGCCTGCAAAAATGATCAAGCAAAGGGCCCCACTTTTGTCAATATCATGCCATTCGGACAGTCAACAACGGCAGGTTAGACCATAATTCTAGAATAAAGAAAACCTGAAGCGCTGCAATTCGGTTACTGAATACTTATAAATAATATTGCTGGAGATACCTAACTCGTGCTTAACATAAGATAAAATTAAAAGTTCAAAATGCCAACCTGCTTGATAACAAGTTCATGCAAGTCTTCATCTCCAGCAAAATTCTTCAAACAACTCAACGCTGCAAAAGATGCTGGTGCAGGACCACGAGGAGGGTTGGCCAAAGCATCCCCAGCAGCTAGGCAGAGGGCCCAGAAAAATCCCTCCAGCCATCTTTTGTCATCGCGAAGACATTTTCTTCCAACCCTGAAGTATTGGAAGGAACAGCCACATGAAACCGGAGGGTTGAAATCGAACATAAAGCACAAAAGCGAAACCTATTCTAGAAAATCACCTCGTGCAAAAGTCTTAGGGAATAGACCATAAATCAAGGACTTAAAATCCTCTGAAGAACGACGAACTTCAAAAGCTACAACGATCGACATGAGGATGAAGTCTATACTCTAGCACTGCTAGTTAGTCCTGAAGATTGAAGACGTTACAAAAAGGATAAGAATGTTTCTAAAAAAAGATGTAGGCAAATTTCAACCTCCAAAACAATGGATCTCTACTTCAATCAGAAGCCAAACCTAACTAACAATTGTGAAACAGAATGGAATATTCAAATCATATAACAGTCCAATGATCAGAAGCCTTCAGAAAAAAAAAATATTAAAATAAAATCTTACTGAGAAGAAGAAGCAATCTCTAGAATAAAGAAGGATCCTGTAACGATCGGCTCCAGGCTTGTATTGCTGCTTGCTTCTGGGAAGGTTCCGTCCGGGTTCAACTTCGCCCCAAGTGATAAAACACTCAACGCAAAATTGATAGAAGCTTGTGGTATTTCGTCATTACTGGACAAGAACAAAAAACCCGAATTTAGAGATAAGATTAACGAGTCTGGCTTACGGTAAGCCAATGGTAGCAGCAATGAATTGAGACAAACATCATCTCAGAAACAGGACATTTTGCTATCGCGAACGCAGAGGGATCGCACGGGACATAATTGAGATGGAAAGAGCTTACTCTACCTTGTGACTGCAACGCAGAATCTCCGCAGTACACGAACACAGTAGTGTAGAACCTCAGTAGCAACTAGGGGCGCTCCTTCCCTCTCTACTAGGCAAGTATTAAGAGAGGGTGTGGCTAGTGTAATAAGAACGGATTCAATGTCACCTGGCAGCACCAGCTCAGGAAAGCGATCAACAAGATTGGCCTGCAAAAGCAAGGAGAAAACACAATCAACCAATGCCAACTTCACATAACAAATTCAAAATGGTGCTTCCTAGAAAATTCGCAATTCTCTCCATCCCCTTTTTGTATGCATATCGCTCCAGCGCCGTCAATAATTTGTCGAAGTCGTACAAATGAAAATAATAGAACTTCAAAAACTACCAGGTCACTTGTAAGTTAAAACACAATCCTCTACAACAGCTTGGGGTTAGAAACCAAGCAATACTCACCAGGGCATGAATCAATAGGTGAGTGCGAGTCAACTCCTTATGATCTGCAGATGACTCCGCGACTGCATTGTCCAATAACTTTGCTGCCTTTCGTAAATCCTACAATAGAAGAAGATAAATACGTTTTATTCCAATATTTAGCAATTCTGAGTTCAACACGTACAAATACCAGTTTCTAAAGGGTATGCACTGGCAAAATACTCAGTTCAAATTGAAAAACCGTCAGCAGACAAAGAATTGAAAAACTTCCCCACCTGCGCAAGACTATTGAGAAATCCATTCGGATCATTAATTTGGTAGTTAGGAAATCGCTCACTATCCAGCAAGTTCTGAATGTAGAAAGGCGATGAGAAGACCGACTCTGCGAACACAACCGAGTAAGTGCAATGTTAGCATCCACAAAAGGGTAGAGTTTGCAATACAATTTCTGTTTTCACAATTGTATTAGTTCATTGACTGAGATACATCGAACAATGCAGTAAATTTGAGAAATTCGGGATGATAACTAAAGCCTACCTTCCAACTCTGGATAAGCTAGTGGAGCTTTCGGGACATGGATGTACAAAGCTAGAGGGTCTGTAGCACGGAACTTGACATAAGACTCCAGCTCAGACGTTAGGTAATCGAGCAAGCGCTGCCTCATCTCCGAGTTCCATATTACCTCAGGACCATCCTGCTCCGAATCCAGATGCGCTGAGAAGGATTCAGGGCCCTGTTGCCACCAAATCCCATATATCAGCACAATCCAAGGTCGCAAATATAGCTTCACACATGGCTATATGACAAACTGACCATCTAATCGTATCTCCAAAACTTCAAACCAATTATTCAAATCACTCCACTACATCCCCAGTCATACGAGAAGCTTTACACACCTCAGACATAAGCTTCAGTATCAGGCCTGCAGGTAAATATAAGTGCAAGACACTGTCTCGCCAAGTCCCATGCTGACCTTCACCATTTTTACTGCTTGGTGACGACGAAAGATCCTGTTTTCAAAAGAGATTATCATCAGGAATAGGAACTTCAATCTGTCAACGTTTCAAAATTGGTACGATTAAGAATGAGTAGAGAAATACACAGAATGTGCTGTAGGAGTTAAGATACCTGAAGCAAATGGCACTGTGCCAGGAATTTGGCAATTCTTGTTTTGTCCCATTCAACAACATCACCAGCAAGAAGTTTCCAGAGAAGAATTTCAAATGCACCAAGTTTGTAGAGATATGACATTGCAGTTTTGTTGGAATTCACCAAAGTGGTCACTACCTCTAGGACCCTGAAAAAAAAAAAGAAAAGAAAAGGTGGTTAGGTTGCAACCGACGTGGGAAACAATACGTAAATTTACACGAGAAGATGCAAGAATAACAAGCCGATTGAAGGTTCAAAGTACCTTAATCAATTCGACAAGTTTTTATAAGCAAAACTAACAGCCTGAAATACAATATTTTCACTACTGAAAAAATCGAAACCACTTTCTTTGATATATACGCAAAAAAGCGAGAATTTGAGCACAGAAAACTAGAATTCGGGTGATTGTACAAAGCAAAGGTTAAAAAGTTGCTTCTTAGCAAAGGGCTGGTGGAAACATCTAAGTGAGAAATATAAATTGCGAACTTTTGTGCACGATGGAACTATATTAGATTGTGCAAGTCCGCCAGGTTCACAGCAAAGGGCACCAGAAGTAAACCTGTTGAATATTGGACTTTTCGCAAGTAGAAGTGACTGTACTAAATGACAAAAGATCTCTTCCCTAGCAAAATTCGAAGAAGCAGCTGAAGGTGGAAAATGCTCAATAGTGTTATCACTTCCTGATATCCTGTGAACAAATGATGACAGTGTCAGCTAGGAACAATCAGTCAAGCAACCAAAAATCTAACAAACAATTACTGTCCGGTTCTAACCCAAAGACTTCAAAGACCCAGTCAACCGTTAGTTGTAACTACTGTTATAATACACACACATCATATGGACCTAGGACTACCACCATGTAAAATTTTACCTTAAGAGGGCTTCCAACAAGTCCAGTGCTAGACCTAATTGGATTTTCTCTGGAACCTTCTCATCTTGCCATCTAATAGCTTCTTTTGCGTCCATGCTGCCATCTTGAGTTGCTCTTTCCAGCAACTCGTGTGCTCTTCCAGAGGGGATCCTTACGAGTCTCACCTCGCCGTCCGTACCCACATACCGCAGCGTTTCCACTGCACCCCGAGACAAAATATCTTGGGAAGACCATGCATCGCACTCAAACTTATGCTTATCTCTACAACACTGACAACATAGAAATCCACCGTTACAATTCTGAAAATCACTGAGATCAAAGAGAACCAAGGTAGCATGCATACAGTGCTAGGGTCCACATTTCAACACCTTTTGGTGACCACTAGTTCTATTCAGTAATAACGGTTACAGTACACGTACAAGAAACTCACCTTTGCTAATGATAACACAATAAGAGGAACTAGAACAGTCGCCCCTCCACTTCGAACGAAACGTAAAACATTATCCCGTCCCCCCTTCTCCACAGTGACTAATAAAAATACCACCAGCTTGAAAACAAACACCTGATGTTCACTCTCCACCACTTCGCGGAGCATCCCGACAGCAGTCTGCCGTAAAGAATGTCAGAAACTTACTGCAATTACATTTGAAGTTGTGCGCGTAACGGAGTAACATATCAATTACAATATAAAAAACTACACCTGAAATCGCAGCCACTATCAAAATTTTAGTAACGGCTGTGATTAAGAGGGATACCTCGACAACGTTCAATGTTTGAACACTGAAGGCAACCTCGTCTGCATGACGTTCATAAATCCAAGTAAGCACATGAACAGCCAGTCGTAGATCAAGCTCCGGTAAGTTGTTGTGACCAAAAAGTGGAGTGAAGCCAAGTACCATGGCCTGAAATACTGATTGAAATAGAGCCAGTGGCTCATGCAACTGTCCGACCATTCCAAGCCCAGAGGAAAATCATCAGTGCTGAAGGTTCATTTCAAAAAGGCAGTATGATTTAAGATCAAATTCCAAACTAATTCCTACAGATCCTTAACCAGAAGGCATTCAGTAGACGGACTCATGAAAGTAGTTCAACCAAGATAATGAACACTTTGAATTTCACACCGAGGATATTGAAGATCCTTTCGTACATGACAGCATGAGCAATCTTTAGTATAGTTTTAGAGGTTCACAAACCTTCCAAAAAGAGTAGTTAGCAGAATCAGCAGGAGGATGAAGGTCCACAAGAAGCTCCAGGTGGATATCACCAATCACTGAGCCTTCACCCTCACTAGCTGTAGAGTACACAAGCTGTATGTCTGCAGTATCGTAAAAGAGTTCGTGATCACTTTTGTACGCTTCGTAGAAGCCATCTACCTCGTCTTGTAGAAACTGCACAATGCACGTCCAAAATTGCAGATCCAGAAAGAACGGGTGATCTAAATCAGATTCAAAACAATACCTAAACATCATTATCTTCAACAAACCAAGAACATTCTCTGATGCTCAAGCCTCCAATAATGTTTTCAATTTAGAGCATGTAATTTAACGAATAAATACGTCGAAATTTTGAGCAGTATCCAAGTGAATATTGTAAAAGATACTTTACCTTTCTGAGTTCCAAACGCTTCAAATCATTCCATACCAAGACTGGTGTTTCAAGTGTCTGAATTCGCAGTACTTCAAGAGTCTCTATCCACGCTAAAAGACCTCCATTTGCTTTATCCTGGCGACAACACATGTAAGCTTACAAGTCAAATAATTGTAAGAATCTCGATACAAAGTGCAAGCCACTTGGTTGAACTTTTTAAATGATCGAGCTGAAGGAATTCACATACTCGTGAGAAACACAAATTGAATCAAAACATTTATTTTGAACATGTTGATTTGCATACCTTTCCAGCCACTTTCCTCTCAGCTACTTTACTAGCATATAGCTGCATAACACCCTGAGCCAAGACAGAATCCGCAGTAAGTCCACAAGCAAACTCGAGCATATTAAGCTCCACATCGCGTCATCTAAACCCATTGCCAAACATGAGACAACGACCTGACGATATTCGATTGCGAGGAAAATAAATAATCAAGACAACAATTGTATTTGTTTACGAACATGTACACAACTGCATGGCTCTTTCAAAAAAGAAGACAACCTTGGGAAGAAGGACTTCCAAAACTTTTCGTGCATCACGGTTGCCTTCCATCAAAAGGAAGACTAGATTGCCACTTAATAACCGAACATGCTCTTGCTTGGAGAAAAGTGCCGCTTTAAAGTGCATCAGAACCACACATCGACCAAGACAGTATTTCTGCAAAGCCACACAACAAGAGCATACACTTTTACACCAATCTGCAAAATCTTGAAAAATAGTGGTTAAGAAGGGAATTTCCGGAGCTGCCTCAAAACATTTAGTCAGAAAACATTAAGCGCAGACCTGCAGATGAATACACACAGGCTGTGAGGTCTTTGTGAGAAGTGCTTTCAGCAACACCCCGTTCCTGCCACAGTGTCGGACTCCATGTTAATAATGTTAAACACACACACACAGGGGAAAAATTTACTACTACGGAAATGCACATATGATCCCTGCGCTAGCCACAATTCGATAAATCTTTGCTCATGTACAGTGTCCTTTCGGCTCACACTTTTACAAGAATGCGCTACCACATTTCTCAATAGTCAAATTCAAAAAATGAACCTGTGGAAGACGACAGAACTTGAAGACCTAGAGATTATACACAATACATCTGCAGCAGCCATAATTGACGTTTCATATGCCTGTAGAAACATTTCGGGGTAAGACGTCAGATATAGAAACTCCAGTCAATCCAAAAGAATAAATTACTATACATGTAACTTGATTATAACCTCCTGATTGATGGAAATTCATTATTACCTTAATCCATGCCCGCCCTGTTTCAGTTTCCACAGGCTGTGACGTGAGAGCCAATGTCAAGATGTCCAAAAGCCTCACAATCTGCATGACTTTGAAGCAGGGTGATCAATAAAAAATTCGGGTCACAGTTGTACTTTGAGCCACGCTGAACTCTCTTGAAACACTAAGAAGTGCAGTCCGTTACACATGTATTACAAATAGATGGTATTCAAATAAAATAAATCGAAAATAAAAAATTAATCAAACAAATATTGAAATTGTTTCAATAGTCCTTAAAATAAAGTTAATCGAAAGAACTGTAGAATATGGAGAGACATGCTCTTCGGCAGAACTGGAACGGGCTTTGCACCTGCAAAGCACTGCTTTCTGCAGATGCGAGAGCCTGAAGCAGTTTCACTAACTGTTGAAGATGATCAATGCTCAAGATTGTCATCCTGTTTGCAAATTCTTGCTGCAAATCATCAAGGGCAACAAAATAAATGAACTTAGAAGATGCAAGAGGAGAGTGTAAAATGTTCAAGAAGAACTAGAATTTGAAAGTTTGAAACAAGTAGATGGGTATGGCGCTATTTCAAAGAAAGCATCTCTGGCTCAAACAATTCACCTTTGAAGCATGACCGATCTCTGCATCACCATGATCTGAAGCAAATTTAATGGCTGCTCGTAAAGCTACTGTGGCAAGATAAGAAAGCACGTTGTTTTCTGATCGCATGCACTGCGTCAAAGCCGATAATATATAGCAATGTCAAAGCTTCAAATGTAAAATAATAAGGCATCTCACATGACAAACCATGTAATGGATAAATGATCACCTTACAGATATGAGAAGGAGTGTAGACTAAGGTCAAACTGACAAGAACAAATACAAATGTGTGAGTTGCTCACCAAGCGAGAAAGAGTACCTGGAATAGTACAGTTACAACCTCGGGCATGCTTTTGACGGACTCAAAACATGTTCGAGATGCCAGAAGCCTCTGAAGGACAAGGCAACAAGTAGTAGCGCGGATGTAATCGCGGCCAAAAGGTCCTGATCCAAATGCACATAATCTCCAAACTACAATGAGTATAATTTTACTACCTTGTGGAAGAAACTTACATGAACTAGATAATGATTGTTTAAAATCATATTCCGAAACCCGTGTTACAAGCGACTTCGTCAAATTCTCCGTGAGAGAGTTGATTACTCCATTAATAAAAAATAAAAAATTGTAAAAATAAGCTGAAAGTTTAGATAATAGAAAGCGAAGATGCATGCAGCCGAGACCCTTCTTCTTGCAAGATTTCATATATAATTAACGCTCACTCAGTGTATCTGTGGCATTGATCACAACACCTTAACACGGGTATAAAGAAAACCCACAGATAGTAGTTCCCTGGATCGTGGCAAGATTTCTGAAACTTTACATCCGGTCACGCGATCACTTCACTAGTATCGACTTAAAGATTGCGACTCTTTAACAAAATCCAAGATGCGGTTGCTTGCAGTCCTGCTCACCTAAACAGTCTTTCAGGGTATCCGTAACAGCTTGAAGAACTTTAAAATCACTACATTGTGAATCTCCTACCTGCATCACCCATAACACAGTTCTTGAAAAACATATCCGGTTAAGTTGGCCAGATGATACTGAAATAGATGGTGCAAGATATGTGCATCTAATTAACAGTGCATTGGCTACTCGATACAGTAAATAAGATCTTTACGGGGAGTCGTCGAATAGAAAACTCACATTGATATTGCAGGCATACTCTTTCAGCGCAAGATGCAATGCTGCAGGGTCGCGAATGGAGTTGAAGGTTCCAATGAAACGGTTGAGAAAGTATGCCTCGCATTCATTCTGATAAAAACGACGATTAAAACTATTTCAAGTGACTTAAACCAATTTCACTTGTAGTAAATAGTTTCACATAGGCCTACATTACAGTCAAGGACAATACAAAGAACCAGCATTGCATGATAAATGTTGGTCAAGGACTGACACCTGATGCACTGCTGGTGGCTTATCCGGAAGCATATGAGGCAAATAAGGCTCCATTCGAATACAAAACTCAGTACCCTTTCCGATGCCCATCAAATCAGCCATACTGGCTAAAAAGTCGTCCCTATTTTCAAAAAGGTACAGAGTAGGTCTCCAAGATCTAAACTCCAGAGTTACTTCTCGGTCGTCTTTCTCGCTGACAATAAGTCCAAGTATATCCTTTAAACTGCAAGAGGGATGATATCAGGCTAAAACCTAATAATATACTGCACTCGATGATAAACCTTACACTAATTCTATTTAGTACTTCAAGAGTACTAGATTACTACCGACCAAAAGCTCATAGGGAAAGCTTGGAGACGTCTACAAAAACTTTCTCAAGAACAACTCACAATAAAATAACCGTGTACAGAAGTAATGACCACCTACGCAGCTTATCTGCACTTTGACAAGGTTATTAAATTTCATTGTAAGTGGAAGACTGACGCATTTTCGTATAAATTAAGTAAATAATTTCAGGGATCAAAAAGTATCATTTACCAAGCTGCGGAAAGCAAGCATGCAAAATGAAAACTAAACCTTATAAGAGATAGTTAATACCTGTGCATTCCTATCACATGGTCCCCCCACTTTTCAATCAAGTATTCCTTAGTAATACAAACGATCCTCTGCCGTTCTTGTTTGGATGACTCCTGCCGCTTTTTTACTTCAAATTTATAAAGAATAGCACTGTTTTTCTGCAAGAAAATTTAAATAAAGTCAGAGAGATATTAAGATTATCCCTATCCACTGCTACCTTGCCAACCATACGATGGACGGTTGAGTTGCTGCCAAACACCATGTGTGTTATCAGAAAAGATAGCATAACCATGCAAATTAAGGGTCACAACTGAATGAGCACACATTAACCATCAGGACCTACCCCTTTTCTTAGATATGCCGCGACATTCTCGATCAGTGCAGAACTTGTAATCTTCTGGATCTCGATGTCCAATTTCAAATTTGACTGCAACAACCCCAAGATCGGCATCAGAGAAAACACTTAAAAGAACCACATGAAGTAAATTCCCTGGTATTTCTTGCAGACTTTTCAAACAACATAAAACAAGAGGACTCCTCACAATTTTGATAAAATGCAGATGTGCCTACCTACCTTCATATTACGTTGAACAGCGAGTAAGAAAGGCAAGGAATCCTTAAGCGAAAGCCGCATGACACGGGAGGCAAGGTACACCAACACAATATGTTCGTCGTCGCTCAAAGTTTCCAGTTTGACAATATCTTTAAAGTTCACTCTTTTAGCCCCTTTCATCTGCAATGGATCTCATATGTTGTTAAGAGAAGGCATTTCAAGAGAAATTAATATTGATACCTAGATTACAGCATATCACCGTACACGTAAATTTCCAAAAAAAATAGTCAAACTTATTTACTCTACTGCAATACTGTTTTGATATAGGATAGACTAAGTTGATCAAAACCCGACTATTCTTAGAAATTGATAGCGTTAGTGCTAACCCGACGTCTCTCTTGTCGGTGCCCAATATTGACCATCTTGACAAGGGAGGCACTCCGAACACGTAAAACTGCGTCAACTAGACCACCTCGCTGATTACTGTGCTTCTTAACGGTAAAATCTGTACCTGAAACAGAGGAAAATACAGGTTCAAAAACAAACACATGAACACTTCACGCGTCAAATAAACCACCACATAGAACATTTGGCACAAGCTCATGGAAAATATTGTCAAATGGAGGCAATCATGATAAATATTGTGATCATTTTACTGAAAAGAATCATTCAACGAAATGAAATAGTTCGAAAGGTTCAATAGGTTCATAAAGGCCTTCAGTAAGTAAGTTTCTATAATTTATCTAGCGTCTCAACGAATTAGTCCAATCAGAACTAAGTTAATGAATGGTCAGGTACGTCAGGCTTATAACTAAGGAAATACATGAGAAAAGCATAGGTTTACAGCATTCGCATTACACAGTATATACGTCACTTATGTGCAAACCATAGAGTAACAATAGTCTCTTAAGAAGACTTTCAGTCAGCTGAATCAAGGCAGTGCTCGCCATAGATACGTAACAAACGACCAAAGCGGGGACATGACCGCTGTGCTCAGAGAAAAGATGCTTACCAATGCCATTAACTTCGTCGATGCGGTTGAATAGGACAGTTAGGAGGGCAGATCTGGAATCGCAATGAAAACGAACTGTATCATACCCAAGGCTTTGTGTCGTCGTGTCCAGAATTTCCATTGAGAGCTCTGTCAGGTCATCGTTAGAGGCAGTAACTTTAGCAATGTGCTCGAAGCTATATTCAACTGCCATAGGATTGCTCGCAAGTAAAGGCACCAGAGAGATGCCATGATCAAGTACCCGCAGCAGCCGATTACCTCCGCGCCCTTTCGGCCCCAACCGCACAAGGAACACATGGAAATCCATTCTGTACAGCTAACGATCTGTACCCTCAAATAACTTCACTGCTAGGCGGCAACTTTACCCAGCCTAGCAACACGGCATCTCCTTTCCTCAAACCAGCCCTTCGCAACTAATAATTCCCACTGTCCACCTCGATCCCTAAAAATCGCCCGTAAGCTTTCACACATTTCCTCCTTCATGCTTGCATTATCCTGGACTTCCGTGATCCCGAAATCAAACACCAGATTTAGAAGCTACAATTTTCTTATTGCCAGCGAATATACGACCTAGAGTACACACCAGTTCCTCAATGAGACCAAGTGCTCAACCAGAATTAACGGGAGCTCAGTCGCAGCATACCTCATCTGAACCATTTCCCGCACCCCAACTACATCTTCTTCCACTACACCACCACAACCACGCCACGCGAAAAGAAACGCCTCCCGTCTCCGTCGACATTAATCACCTCAACATGATTACCGCGGCATGCCTGCAAACGCCAAACACAAACACAATGACGGGCACTGCGACTCTCATACAAAAAAGAGATCTGGCGCAACACATTAACAACACCGAGCAAAGTCAGTTAGGAGTATACTTCATGCTCGCGGATCCACACCAAACTTTTTTTCCCGCACACGCATGAGCAGTTGCAAGCAGTCAGGAGAAGAGGTAGTCCCCTTAGGGACGGAGGACCAGGAAAGGCGGGCTTAGCGATGGCGTAGTCAATATAATATGGAAAATTGCCGCGCTACACAACAAACGCCTCAATCGCTCAGCCTCCAAGCGTTGCGAGAGAGACGATAACCGCGCGCTGGACCGTGCTCGCAACCACGGCACCAGGCGCTCAACCGCACGGTTCCGGGCTCTTCACCACTCTTCCAGGGGTACCGTGCGCGCGACGGAGCGGCGACATGGATCGTGCTCCGTGGTGGCCTGCGTGAACAGAGCAGTGAACCGGGAGTAGAGCATGGGGCATCGTGCCGAGTCGCTCCTGCTGAGGGGGGCTTCCATGCTCTGTTTTATCATCAATATTGGAAGACTGAGAGCTCATAATGTATTAGAATTGATTGAAATTTTTGGAATGGTGAGCATCAACAGGGTTAAACTAGAGAATACAAAAGAGCCAAAAAAAAAAAAAAACAGTATGAATGATGTGAGGGTTGTTCCTTTTGTTTTTAAAAGGGTTTTTCATCAATCACCATAGGCTTTAATATGGAGAGAGAATCCTGTTTTTATGTCAGGTGACAACCACCATGGGGACTTACTGTACAATATCAAGTATCAATAATGTGATGAAGTTATGGGGTAAAAGCCAAATTGTTCACCACCCCCTTGCAAGCACAAGAGCTGTCACTAGCAAACATATGTTTGGCTGGAAGATGCACTTGTGACTTGACTTGCTGAAGAATGTGTAACTTGGCCATTTGTGTGTGTGTGTGTGTGTGTTTTACTAACATGAATCAAACATCCTTTCATCCATGGGAGCTTTAAAAAGCAGATGGGCGTGTTTATCACATTTTTTGTATGTTTCATCACATACAACATGTTGGGTCCCATGCTACACACTAAATATGAGTGCAATTATGTGTTTCAAGCATCAACTTTGTCTTTCCATAAAGCACTTTGAGTTGGATTCTTTTATATTTGATTATTATAAAAACATAAAATTACACACATGTCAAAAATATCAATGCCATACTTATTGATAAAATCATTTGTTGCAAAAGACATCTAGTGTTACAAAAATGGTTATATTATTTGGCAATTATGATATGTTTTATTTAAAAAGAAAAATCAAATAATTTTTTAGTAATTGAAAAAAATTCAATAACTAACTAAACCATTTTTATAGACACATTTTTATAGACTATAAAACAATAAATTTTAATTATACATGATTGAACATCACATTTGATGAAAGAATTGTTGTTATAACAAATATATTACAATTATAGTATTTTTTGATTTTATTATAACTATATTTGAAAATATATTTAAACATATACACTTTATTGAAGATAGTTACAAATAATAATTGTACCCACAATGTAAATATCATGTATTCAAATGAATTTCTATAAATAATTTTATTTACATTAAAAAAGCATAAATTTTTACATAATAAAGTATCACATATATCTTCTTATGTAAGAGTTTTTTTTTTCAATTCGAAATTCTTTATTTATATTTATAGAATTAAATAGTCCAAATAATAATTTAGTTTATATAATTTTTACATAATATAACAATATATAAATTTATTATGTAATAATATGATTTATAAATTTATTATGTAATAATATGATTTATAAATTTATTATGTAATACTATAAATTAAAAATTCTTACTTAATGTTGATAGGACTTAATGGTTATATAGTAAACTTCAAAAAATCACAAAACAAATCAATGTATACATGTACTTATTGACATAGTATTTTGAAATCTAAAATTTCTTCTTTATAAGTTTAAAAGGCTTTTATGATGAATTTGATTGCAGATCTTCATATTGTATAAGTTTCAATTTAAATAACATCAATTAAAAATAAACCAATCTATTTTTATATTATCTAATATAACTTTTATTGAATACTAATATCATCTAATATCTTGGTTAAATTTTAAAATGATACAAAGTTAATTTTATTATTTTAAATAACTAAATTAGTACTATTACAACTATTATTATGGTATTTCTAAGCCAAATAAAAATTCAATCTACAACACATACATGCTAACACCACATATGTTAGTTAGTTATTTTGTTTATTTAAATTTTTTTTGTATGTTGACCATTTAAATCCTCCCTAGTTTAATTAAAACTAAATACAAATTATATAGATGTTTAAAGCCATACAAATATACTATTACTTTACTATCTAATCTTTATATCATCTTCACCTTAACTTTGACAAGATAGTGATGTCATTTCCATAAACTATGTCTGTCTAAGAATTCAATTTAAGAAAATTCTTTGTAATTTTAATATATTTAAATCTTGTCCAAAATGATATTAGAGAGTTAATTAGTCTTTAAAAACTCTTCTTATTAAAAAAATATTTTCTAGGTCTCTCTAATAAAATAGAATTACTTCATTAAAAGCCTTTAAGTATCTTTTAGTTGTCTTTGTTGGTGCATTAGTAATACCAAAAATATTAGTTCCTTATGACCTATCACTAAGCTTCTAAATATCAAAAAAAAAGAAAAGTAAAAGTAAAAGTAAAAATATTTTAGAACACCATTTTAAAAATTATTATATTTTTATTATAACTTTTTTAAAAAAATATTAATAATATTAACCAATATTTATCTAGATATATCTTCTTTGATACAACTTTGAAATAGATATATAAAATATTTTTTATTTTTTATTTTTTATATTCTAAAATTAAAAATAAATTAATAAACTATTTTATAATCTAATAACAATCTCATGTTCTTTTAAAATCTAATTCTCTAAGTTGTGATATTCATTCACCAAACCTCTACATCAATCTCAAATAAAAATCTCCTCATCTATTTTATAAAATCACATATAAAAATATCTTGTAAAACACCACCATTTAAAGCACACACATAACTAAAAATTATAAAATATTCGAAACAAAAACCTTACCTATTTACTAATTATATATTATAATTTGGAAGAGGAACACTAATTATAATAGTAATATAAAAATGACTTAAAACCGTGTAAAACTCAAAAGTCGATGACTTGCAACTTTTTGCAAACGATTTCCATGCTTTGAATGAATCTGGTATTGGTGTTGAGCACTTGGAGCCACAAAATTTCAGATTTTTTTCAGGTTTGGCTTTGTTTAAGGTGTGCACCACATTTGTTTTGTGGACAGAGACATGAACAAAAAACAACTAAATTTTGTTTCACAAACTGTTGCTAAGAAAAAGCTAGAGAGAAGATAGGGTTGGCTCAACATGAGTTGCTGCTTATTGCAAGCATGTGGAGACTTGTACCCCTGTGAAGAAGGAAGTTCACACTAATCCAATTGTTGGTTTCATTCTTCACTGCATTGAAGCTAGTTTGATAGATTAACCAGCGTCTGTGCATTCCCAGAACACACACAACATTATCCGAAGTGGGTAAATTCCTTTAGAAAGCTGCAACATCATGGCAGTAGTCCATGGCTTTGATCTCAACGACCTCAAGCAAAAGATGACACACAAATGCACAAAAAACAGTTCGAAGAGTATCCAGACAACTTTGTCTCTCAGCAATCTTTCAGAGCCTGAGAATGTATTTGCAACACTGACAAACAACACTGCTCATTGACAATCAAAAACCTCTCTGTCACAAGTACTTGTTGTACCAATCCACAAATAGCCATGTCACGTGTCAAGTTGTCCCTCTCCCCAACATTTTTAGAACCAAATCGTCGCATGCCACCGAAAGAGGTGAAACGAGACAACGGAAAGACAACGAACAAGACAGCCGAAGAAGAAGTTCATGCAACATCAAAACACACAAACACAAACACAAACAGACTTTTCGATCTAAAAGCGCAGTGAATTAATTCTATGTCATTGCAAAAAGTTGCTGTAGTCTCAGGGCATCCACAAATGTTGCCTGAGATCATTTCTCCATGTATAGTGTCCCTCCACAATTTTCTGTTGCAGTTGCGCCACGCAAATATTCACGTAAATAAATCAACATGCTGAATGAAAACTTCGTTTTTCTGAAACTTGGACTTTTCATCATGTAGCAGTCTTTGCAATGATCTGAACATGAGATTGTAACGCTGCTAATGCTTGTTCCTCATTACAGATCCGGGACTTGTGTTGCATGTTTTGTTGCATGAGTTCCATGCATTGTTTGCAAAGCCACAATTGGGATTATATGTGAACAAAGTTAATATTCTTCTTTTATTGTGATAAATACATATATATATATATATATATATAGAATCAAAATTTAATCATAAAATTTAAGTAGAAAATCATATAATTAAGTTAATTTATAACTTCTATAAAATAGATTTTATGCTAAAGTTAATAAATAATCAAACTCAAATTCATTAAAACATTTGAAATTCAAATAGAAAAAAGTGAAATTTTACAAATCATTAAAAACAAAGTTCAATCAAATTGTATTATGAAAAAACCAAAACACAGTGTATTGCAATAAATTACAATAAAAAATACTTAAGTTTCTAGACAACCATGAAGAAAAAAACAAAAATAATTACATGTCAAAAAATCCTTAATTCTCTATTAGGACATATAAAATAAATAAAAATAAGATATTAGTGGAAATAATTTTTTAAATAAAACTAATTTTTATTTAAGTCTACAACAACTAATTATATAATTTATTTTTAAAAAAATTTAAAAAAATCTAAGATGGATTATTACCAAAGTTAAATTTGAAAATATATATTCAAATAAATTTATAATCCAAAATATTTTAAGTATATGTATTAGAGTTTCTAATATCAATATTTTTTAATTCATGATTTTAAAAAAATAATTCTAAAATAATTCTACAAATTATAATGAGTATTTATTCTGTATATATATATATATATATATATATATATATACTAAAATATAAACAATAAAGCGTATAATATATAAAATATACTTATTAATTTAAAATATTTAGTTATTATAATAATTTAATATTTTTAAGTGAATATTTTTAAGTGAATGTTTTTAAATCTAAATAATTTATTAATAAAGCATTCAAAGCTCTTCATAAAAAATTAATTAAAGATAATTTTTTAAAAAAAGAAAATAATTGTATTTATTTTTTATATTTAAATAATTTTAATTTTAATCTAAAAATTTAAAATTTTGATAGGAACTTAATATAAGAATATATTTTATGAATTTGAGTTTAATTATATATAGATTTTTAATCTCTCACTTAACTTATTATGAACAAATATATTTAAGAACAAAGATGAATTTTTATAGTTTTTTAAGTTTACTATAGTAGCACTATTATATTGTAAAAATAAATCATACTTAATAGCCTTATTATCCTTCAAATTATCTCATTTTTTAATCTTCCAAATTTTTCCAATCGCTTCTTTATTTTGTCATTTCAAAATCTTCATAAAAAGTATTATAAAGTGAAATAAAAAATACCTATATTTTTTTTAAACCAAGTGAGTCAACTATGCACATCTACTTATAAAAACCTTCTCTTATATTTCTATTTTCTCTAAATCAAATCAATCTTCTTAAGTCAAGGTAAATAAAAGAGAAACATTACCAATAAATTGATAAATCACTAAACTTAATTACAAAAAATGATCTCACTTTTTATCAACTCCCAAAATAACTTAAATTAAAGTTCAAGAAAATAAGAAGCCACAGGTTTTAATCTAACTAAAAAATATTCTAAAAATCTTTATTCACACTTCTTAAATCTCAATATTTTCATTGGTCTCTCTTGGATCTTGACTATTTGGATTACTATAAATTATTTTATGTCTCTAATGTGTCTTAAGAAGACTACACAAATTTTCTTATCATAATATCTTGGTTGTTTAAAACATAACACCTTGAAATAGATTTATTTCAACAATATATATATATATATATATATATATATCTACAGTATAGTTTGTTAAGACTTGATTAATTTTTATGAGAAATAAATTAGCCAAAGGCTAATTTTATTTTGAGAAATAATCATAATTCTTATAATCCAATTAAAACCTAGTTGAGTCTATTGCTGGACTAAACTAACTTTGTCATGTTAATAATCATTTGAAAGATATAAACTACAAGGCTTAGCCATATGTTCTTTCATACATAACTCCTTAGACACTCTTCTAACATTTTATGTGAATGTAAAAGTATATATTTTCTTAAGTGTTGGAAACATCTTAATCTAACAACACTAATTTTTTATGTAGATCTATATAATTTTGTTGCATCTAGAATCATATCTTTTTGCATTGATCTATATATAAATTTTACATTTATTAATATTGAGATAACATGCCACCTTAAAATAATGATTTATTTTTAAAAAATTAAAAAATTAAAATCCAGAATATTTTGAATACAGTTTTGTAGTTAATACCTTAACATTTTATATTCATAAGTCGTTTTATTATATATTTGGCCTGTTTAATATAAAAATACGTTTTTTTTACTAAATGGACTAATATTTTTGATATCCATCAAACTTTTTTCTTTTTCTTTTTCTTTTTTTAATTCGAGTGACTTATCTCCTTACGTAAGTACTTCCTTAGAAGTAAAATTATTTATATGTATGCACCTCAAAGGCTTAATTATCTTTCCAAATTTTAATATTAATCGTTATAAATTTTTTTAGTTTACACTCTTCAAAAGATTCGAACTGGTTTCTTTATAATATTAAATAATGGTTTATAAATATTAAAAAGAATCAATGTAATTTTTCTTCTATGATTTTAAAGTAAGAAATAATAAAAAAATTATTTTATTATTAGTTTTTAAGTCTAATATTATTAATTTTCTTTTTATGTGACTTGATATCATCATTTGCAAGTGCAAGTTCTAAAATTCCATCTCTAATTATCAAATTATTATTATTATTATTATTACTGTAATCTAATTAAATAATTTTCTCATTTAGTTTTTAAATCCTGTGAATATCTATTTTAAATATCTATTTTTTAAAGTCTTGTTTTATATAAAATTACCAACATTTAGCTAAAATTTAAAAAATTATTTTAAAACTATGTTTTGATAAAATTTTAGAAAAACTAAAAAAAAACAAAACAACAAAAAAAAAAAAAAAAAAAAAAAAAAAAACAGATTTTAAATTGTCTATTTGAAAAATAGAAAATATTCAAATTTTGTAATCTAAAATATATTGAATATAGGGATTTGGAATTTATTTTTATTTTAAAAAATTTACAGTGAAAATACATGTTTTTATTTATTTTTTAAACTATTCTAATTATATACTAATTTTTAAATATTATTCTTAGAAAGAGAAGATGGCTAAATTTAAATGTATATAGAGTTTTATTAATATTCAAATAGTATCTTGCAATATATTATATGAAAATTGATTTCTTATTGAAAAGTCTCTTGTAAATTTTCTTGTAACTATTATTGTAAGTTATTATATTATTATATACTTTATAAACATGAATTCATCTTATGCCATTAGAATGGATTCTATAGAGCAATTGTTAGAGTTTTAAAATGGTTATTATTATATTTCTTTTCATCTACATGCTAATTCTTGTTTAAATATAAAAATACATGAAATTCATTTTCTAAATGAAAAGATTAAATTATAATTATATGTAATGTATTTACCTAGTTCATCATTGACTTTTGAGTAACATCTTTTCAGATTGAGTTACAATTTTATTTAATCTAAACTAAAAAGCATTAGCAGTTATTTGAACCGTGGGTGCTTTTCTTTCAACTCACTCTAAAATTTAAAAGGATCTTTTTATATCATTTAAAAAATATTAGAAACTTTAATAAAGCTTATACAATCCAATCTTGTTATCTTGGCAAAGTACACATTTTTCAGTTGGCTAACATTTTTGTAGAGGCGGATGTTTTGTCTAATAAAAATCATTAATAGTAAATATTTTATAAAAAACATTTTTGAAGGAAGTCCAAATAGTTTGCTAATAATTCATGTCTTCTTTCTTTTCACTCCACAGTTACAAAATCATACTTTCTTTAAAATACAATTTGAATTTGAAATTTTTTTTTGGGCCTTTCCATATCAACATAATAGAAGATAAATCCTTTTTGTTCATTATTTGTATGTATGTATGTATATGTATATACATATATATATATATATATATATATATATTCAGCCTTTTTAAAAATAAAAGTAAAATAAAATAAAATACAGATTATAACTTTTTACAAATACCTTATTTTCTTCTTTCTTGAACATTAATTTTTAGAATCTATTAACACAAGAAATTTTATACAAGAATTCATTTCAAGATCTTTATTTGCAAGATTTGTTGACACACTTGAAAGCCTACTGTCAAAAAAACAAACCAGATAGTGTGATTTTGTATAGCTTACAATTCAAAATCTTCTTGTTATACTTTTAAAATCCTGTGTACGAATGCAATTTGTTCCTATATTAGATGAGTTTTTTTGGTTATTAAAACAACTTCAAAACACTTCAAAACGAAAGTAAAGGAACAAACAAAAGAAGGAAGAAAGGATTTGTCTACGTCGCACATGCAAACATAACACTGTGAGTGGCATTGTATTTGATTCCATAACAATGGTTTTTATTCCTCTTATTCTCACTTCAGAAGCATTCCAGACAGCAACTAAAACTGCATACTCATTCATATATGCATATACAAGACACTATATATATATATATATATATATATATGTGTGTGTGTAATATCGAAGCTCTATTGAGAGTAATTTATGTGCAACTGGAACCACCGACACGAGAATGAGCACATGAAACGAAGAAGAAACCGCGAAGACAAAAACCAAAACGCGGCACACAGAGCGCATCCTAGTAGAGGAAAAAATGCTGCACAAAGTGCTCAGATCATGACCATGCGACCATTTACGGCATTGCTGCAGTGCTGATCCTGCACAAGAAACGAAAGCATGCATACACATCGAGAGAGTATCACGAATCCACGGTGTCTAGTTTCATGAACTTGGGCACAGACAAAACTTGCTCGGTGACGTTGAGCTAGAGCTGTGGGTTTAATCAGGCAAGTGGCAAAGACAAACAACTCACAAGCTCTTGAAAAGGTGATGGAGGGCTTGGGCGTGAGGGCGCTATGCAACAACGAGAAATAATAACAGACTGACATCGTCGCAACTTGGTCACACTCAGAGGGTTCAACGAGTACAGGAGGTGATCTCCGGACGGATTCCGATTGATCCGACCGTGCAGCTTGAACACAATCTCTATCGATTGACAGGATTAATCGGCGTGTTCAAGTACAGCAGGAGGGTATCACATCCGGACTACGATAACCCAAATCTAATTTGAGCAGGATTTTCAGAACAGTCATCTGGAAATATCCCTTCACCAGTTAGATGCGTATCCCATGCGACAAGGGGCTTATTCGCTGTCAGAAGCAGTCAGACGACAATGCAATCTGTGATGATCGTCTGATTCCTAGTTGCTTTTTGCAGCGCCGTGGATTGTCGCTGCACGAGTCGTCAGTACCCGCAAAGGCCATATACACACCTAGTCCCTGGAGCACACCTAGTGCCACAGCTCCCGCAGCTTTTCGCATCAGTCGCGAGGCGTCTGCACTTCCCGCCGCAGCAGGCCCTGTCTGGTTTGCAGATGCGTCCGCAACGACCACAGTGGTTGGGATTCACAGCGAAGTCGGCACAAGAACGCCCACAACAACTCTCCGACCGCTTGCATGACCCTGGTGGCAAGCTGCATGGGTATGGTTTCGAAGTGCGCAGGGCACGACCACGAGCCTTTGTGACCATCTCGAGTTCGCCGATCCTGATCCCATTTGAATCAGGGGTAGGGTCCATCCCCCTCCATGTTGCGGCACCGTCGTAAGTATCTAGCTCCTCGCCTCGCACCTGCCCTCGCTCTCCGACGACGTGCTTCAGCGCCACCATCCGAACCGTAACGTTTGACTGTGAGATTGAGTCTGTGGGTCTAAGTGTATTCGGCATCGCGTCAGTACAATACGTTTCGCTGTCCTCGGCCAAAACTCTCCTAATTTGTGAATTACTACGAGGGATCAGAGCCTGGGACCTGATCTGGATGTACTCCTCAGGAACCCGCCCCGACACAGGAGTGGGAAGACATAAACCCACTAGGGTGCTTCCAATCAACACCAACACCACAACACGGAAACTATGTGCGCATATGCATGCATCCATCACTGCCATTACCAATTCTGCGTTCAAAGCCACCATCCCAAGCCCCAGAAAATTAATCGACCGCCTCTCACTGTTCTTCCCCTCAAAATCCTCTACCCAAAGCTATAGCAAGCAGATTCAGCTGCTTACCCCTTCGCGAAAACGAGGCTCAGATCGGTCAACCGCAATGGGATCGCACTTCACAACACTAGAAACCACCAGTCCAGCTCTTGGACTCTGCGCCACAACCAAGCTGTCATCGTTTCACTAACTTCAAGAAACATCCCTACATCTCCATCCTCACATTTGTGGGGGCGGAGGAAAAAGGGCACATACATCGGTTAATCCAAAAAAATTGGGAGCCCGAGCCCGCTAGCAGAGGTATGGCCGGACCGCACATATACAAGCAAAGGAGGAAGTCGAACACGTAAGGTGCATGGTGATGGAAGAGGGTGGAGTTACTAGCGGCGCTGCAAGAAGCTAGACGAGCGAGACGTAACGCAGCACCACTCTTGTCGCAACCGGCTGCTCATCCATGACCTTAGGATCCGTTCATAACACCCTTTCCTGCCTTTTCCGTCCACACGAAAGAGAAGCTCATTGTGAACCAGCCAGATTGTGCGACTGGGTAACCTCTCGGTGGTTACTTTGTTCAGACTATGTCACTGGTTTCAGAGTGGCAAGATCTAACGACTATTGCTCATGGGATGAGCCCAAGAGACGAATCCAGTCACGTTCAAGGTGGAAAAGTCGCAGCTCGTTTCCGATGCAGCCCAAAGAATGCTAGTTCTGGGCGTCGATGGCTCCGACAGCGTGTGCAACGTCTCCATAGAATGCAGTCAGTTTGCTTTCAAGATCTCCTCACTGTTCACTTCGCGGTGACGGCGATTCACACGAGAGGGTTCCGTTGTGTTGATTTCTCTTTTATATTTTAGCCTTTTCCAGTTGTCAACTGCGGAATCAGCAAAACTAGTCGTTTGTTTTGTTGTTGTTGTTGTTGTTGTTGTTGTTGTTTTTTTTTTTTTTTTTTTTTTTTTTTCTCTTTCCCTCTATTTTACGGGACTCTTGGAAATGTCTGCCCTGCAGGTCTTGGTAAAAAGTTGCGCCAAAAACAAGGGGAACTGCAAACGCTAGAGCCAAGGCCAAACAAGAAAATCCTTTTTAATTCATACGCACGGTTTTGTAATTCTACATTAAGATGTGCAAGGTAACTGTCTGTTTGCAAATCTGGGCAACAGTAAAAGCATGATGGATCAGCAACATGGTGATTAAACTCGAAGCATCAGAGTGCTGCCGCTTGAAGTTTGAAAGGGCCTATTCTCTATTTACCAAATGCGTAGAGTTATATCATTCATGTGTATACATAAATACATAGACATAAGAATATGTTAGGTTTTCACGGAATTACACGAAGGCCATGCTGCCATGACACAAGGAACTCGAAGAAGCAAATGTGGAATGAAAGCTTGAATCTCTGTATAAAACCCTAAACCGTAAACCAATGACTCCTGAGGAAATTCAGCCCACCAGATCGACATGGTGAAGCTTGTCCTCCTGCAAAGATCGACTGCAACGATACACGAGACAACCGTGAGGACGATCCGTTGCGACTCAAACCTCTCGGCAACATCGTAAAGCGCTATTCGTATGAGTACAAAAAAAGCAGTGACAGCCACCCTAACCATGAATGGAGAATGGTGCAAAAGCGTCAGTTGACGCACAACTCCCACCCACCGGAATTGAGAACTTGAAGCAGCTTGAGTGGGGTACCAAAGTGCTCAACAGATGTCGAGGCTCTGGAGAAACGGAATCTGCACAACCTCGACCCTTGACGTTGGCCTGCCATGAAAACTGATGATGCCAGAGAGTCTTTCCCATCACCCCATCGACATGTTGGCTGCCGGACCACTTTGCAGATTGTGCACAGACAGTTGAGACAAGTGCCTGCACACACCAGAAGGAGAAGGAGGAGGCACCATTCAGAATCACCCACGGTTCTATATTGTACCCTGCTTCATGCATGGTTGCATGCATCCTTCCCTCCTCACAGCACACCCAGGCTTGAGTGCTTCAGCACATGGAGCTGCCACTTTGCTCAATCCCAACACTCTACAACTCTGTGGAGTCGGATAAAGGAACTAGATTGAGCATTAAAGCTGATATTTAATGCCCTGACAGAGTTTGCATTGGTTTTGCAAACCATGGCTGCAAAAGCAAAAGCAAATCCATCTTCTGGGTTTGATCTATGGTTTCAAGGGCTGATTGACAGGGTGTGTTTTTCTTTTTCTTCTTCTTATGTTGAGTGTTTGTGGAGTGTAGAAGTTTGATTGTTGGTGTGATGCGTTTGTGTGGTGAAAGGAAAACTATTGTTCATGTGGTTCTTGTTGATTAAGAAGCTTTGAATGTGAGGGAGCAGTGTTGAATTTTATTGGACATGATGCAATTTTTATATGCAAATGTAATATTATAAGCTTAAAGTATTTGTTGTTTAAACAAACTCCATATTTTTAAGAATTTTGCATTGTTCTTTTCATCTTTTTTGTTTAATAATAGAAAACTTACTGAAGGTACTATTTTTTAAAACAATTATCTCAATATGCTAATGGTTTAGGACAGATAATATAGTATTTTCTACCTTGCATTATGAAATGTACAAACATGCAAAATACTGTAATGCTTTGTATTTATATACGTCCAAGTTTGTAGTTTCACATGTATGTATGTTTGTGTGTGTGATGCTATGACTTTGATCTTTTTCCAGTTCCAAGTTTTATATATACAAACATTTATACATATGTCATCAAGCAATATATGTGATTTTGTCAATGCAGTTTAACATAAAGTATGAGTCATTCTGAATAAAAAGTAACCACATATTTTTAATCATGAATACAATTATTTACATAAACCCATAAAATAACAAAAAGAAGTATTGAAAGTATTTGAAGAATACTTTATGACATTAATTCTGATAAATGCTTGTGACAGCAATGAAATTTGAATTTTTTAAATGAATTTAGCATAAGATTATGAAACAATAATTGAATCAAATTAGATAATATTTTTTAAACTTACAAATTTTATTAGAAGTAGATATAATTTTCATACATTATTGAACATGGTCACAACCATCAAGTAAATATATAGAAATTAAGAATGATTTTCATTATATATATATATATATATATATATATATATATATATATTTGCATACTTACTTTTCAAAAATAAGAAATATTGTATGCCATATATTCATATTGAGTACAAAATATATAACTAGGATTTCATTGATAATTGAATTTAATCAATCAAAACCTATGGAAATTTTTAAATTGATGCCCTTCTAGTACAAACAATATCCCACCAAGTAGGCATGTATCTTCCTTTATTGAAAATTTGCACCTGTTTGTTTATTTGTTTGTTATTTTTTAACACAAAAATAGGATATACCCAATGCATTGATATAGTGAAGAGTTAAAAAAAAAACTTATTTATTTTAGAACCTAGCATTTGTTTTGCCATCCATAATTTGTACCATCTTTTGAGAAGGAGCTCCTTGTGTTTTTTAGGTGTTTGTCTAGTTTTTTCCATAAGAACTTCTAACTTAGTTGTCCATAATCTATGAGACCTCACCAAATTAGCATTCTAGTATGGAGGTCACTCCATACTTCCTGTTCAAATACATATCCATTTCTTTGAATCTATATGATCCATAAGCAAAGCCCTCATAGTAGAGACCATATTTTATGTAAGCATTTGAATATAGGAGGGATTGTTTTTACAAATATGGCTTGAATCCTTTAAAAAGCCTTCCAAGGTCCCTATTTCCAAGGGTAAGAATTTAGTTTATAAATAATAGAGATAGACCAGTTTCAAATTTCACAAGCAAACACTCCCAAAATTGGTGTATGATGGATTCAGGCTTATGTAACAAGCATTTGCACCTGTTTTTAGTCAAAATAATTTTGAACCTGTGCACATAAAATAGTGAAGGAGATAAAATGAATATGCCAATATATATATATATATATATATATAGACACAAATGAGTTTAAGAAAAAACTTTGTGGATTTCATTTCTACCACACTTGGTAACTGATAACTACAGTACAGAATACACATTCATTTTTAAATATTAAAAGCCATAAATCTAATTTTAAAAAACTTTAAATCACATTTTTATATGTTAATCACATATGTTTGTTTTAGTTTAATAATGTTGTTTTTTATTCAAAAAATCACACACATTTGAAAATTCATTTGATGTAGATGCTTTTTTCAGATTGAAAAAGGATAAAGAATGATTTGGATTTGGATATATGATTGAAAACATTTGTAAACCACAGAATGCTATGGCATTAAGATTTATTCTCTAGAAAATATTATTAGATAAAATAGCATGCCTAAAAATTCAACTTTACTTAATGAGGTTGATGATTTCATTCTCTAAACAAGTCATTGACACACCAGAAAGCTTACCTACAAAGATTTTTTTTAATTTTTAAATTTTTTCTCTCTCTCTATGTATGTGTGTTCATGTATACTCACACTGCATCCATTTTATTTTACAGACATATATTAGAAAAAAAAATAAAAAAATAAAAAAGAAACAACTTGATAACATACTCTTCTAATCTAAGATATGTTATTAAACAAGTAAGCAATTTATTAACCATACGGAATGTTTGATAAACCTGGTGTATTTCAAAGCCCACATCACTGCACACAAACATTAGTACAAATAGTTTATTTACATACTAATTTTGAAAGTTATTGGCATTATTTCAATTTTATGAGCTGGTATAATAAATTTTACTACACCTATGCAACTTCAATTAAAATCTTCAAACCATAATGCAGCCAAGATGTAGTTTCTATAGCACATCCTTCAAGTTAAAGTTGAACTATCATAAAATCTACCAATAATAAAATGAAGGCTCATAACTACAGTATAACATTATTTTACTCTTTTAATTAATTAATTAATTAAAAAAGAAATTCAGAAATGAATATGTACATATGTGATTGAAGGTGAAATTGATCCATGATATTATTTTTATGTATTATTTTCTTTTCAAAAAAAACAATAATAATGACATTGATGTTACTGTCATTGGGTTTTTTCTTTCTTTCTTTTTTCTATGGCCTTTTCATTTTATTGTTTGGTAATTCTTCAGTGAATCTTACATAATCTATGCCATTTAATAATGATGCAGAAACTTCAAATCCACTAGTTTTGTATGTGGACTAGTGGAGATTTTAACGGATTGTTTTCATTCATGGCATCCAACTAGCTCACAGGTACGTAATTTCTTTATTATGAATACAAATATAGGGATGGTACTATATATATATATATATATGTATATATAATTTTAAATACTTTGACTTTTATTTTATTGATTTTGTAATTTATAATTTAAAAATAACTATTTCTAAAAATTATATAATCAAATTTTAACTTTGTCCATTTTATGACATTTTTTTCACTTTATACTATCTCTATATTATAACTTCTAAAAAAAATAGTTGTTCTTCACACAAAGACCCCTTTGAATTTTTTAACCTTTGTATAATGTATGTTTTTATTTTATAAACTAAAATATAATCATTGGTATAACAATATCCTATATATAACTTTTAAACCTTTATTCTAAAACCAAATTTTAAAATATTACAGATGAAAAAATAAAATAAAATAAAAACATTAGGATTACAATGAAACCTATGTAAAAGTTTAACTTACACACCATCATACAATTTAGAACAATCCCATTCAAAAGAAATTATAATTATATTTTATAATGTTCCTTTTCATTGTAAATTTTCATGATTTGTAAACCCAGGATAACAAACAACACTTAAACATTATAGCTTGCTTTAAAAAAACATATTAAAATAATAAATTTCATCTCGTACAAAATAATATTTCAATATTGTTTTCAATAAGAATCTATTAAAGTACATAAATAAACCTAAGAGTTCTATTGAAGCAACCGCTGATAAACTACAGGTGGCTCCAATTGTTAAATGTGGATAATATATTCAATTGGATTATTTAATTGTTTAAAAAAAAATCATGCAGACACTTAATTATATTTCAATCTTCCACACATTAATATGGCATTCAATCTTTATAAAAAAAAAAATGAAATGCATTAGATTTTTTTTAAATGTAATATTTAACCTAAACTTATGAATTTAAGTTTATTGTTGATTATTTTTGTTTTCATGCTTTCTCCGACTTTAATTCTTCATTGAATGCCCAATCTTCTTATGGTGCTGAAATGCTTTTTAAAATCTAAGAAACTTAATTTTGCATTTCAATGCGTCATTTTAACAACCAATTTTCGAAACAGACTCAACAAAATGAAGGTTCAAAAGAAAAAATAATAGATATGCCCCTACGCTGCTTTATTTCAGAGTTCAACGACACATCCAACACAAATACTGTTAACACAATCATTAACATTATTTATATACATGTTTATTAAATTGTTTTAAATTTTTTGTAAGAATACTCTCCAACATCTGATCCACAGCGTTTTCACATTCCCACGAAAGAGCATCACATTTTCCGTTGCAGGGGAGGCGGTTGGTCACCGAATACCTGAACCATGTCATCCACTTGTTTCCAACCATTTAATTGCACGATGATGTTAAAACTTCGGACGGATCGATTTCAATACTACGGGAATTCCTAGCATTCGTGTCGCTTCGAAACATGATTCCTGTGATGACATCAGTAATCTCCACCTTCCACACGCTTCAGGGAAAACTGTCAAAGGATGATGCTCATCATGCCACCGCGACAATCGCAGTGTAATTTCTTCTTCACATTAGATTTTATTTCCAGATCAACCATGCACGCGAGTTGCGGACCACGTCATTCATTCATTCCACGTATGAAAAAAGCCATGCCCGCAGGAAGGTCCGACCTAGAGTCCACCACAAGTAATCAACGCCAGCATACATAGCAAACGAGCAATTCGCAACTTGAGCGACCTTCTACGTAAGAATGAGGAAGAATAAGAAGAACGGCTGAAGACACGATGAGCAGTAGCATTCAACCAGAACCGACGGCAACGCGTCACGCTCCACGACTGTCGCTCCTGTGCGGGGGAAAGATCTGGAATCTTTTCTACGAAATTTGAACGTTGAAGAATCAGCTCGGGAAAGCATCGAATCCGTCTCCGAACCATATGCTGGTTGCGTTGCACATCTGTCAGATTCCTTCGCATATCATCTTGCTCCTTCGTCTCATGGGGAGCTCAAATTCTTCGCATCCTCCGATGCGCCGTCAGAAACGGCTCCGATGGAAACATCCGAACCTACGTGTCCCTCCCAAGGCTCACTTTGCCACGTTCGCAATCATTGTGATGACGTGGAAAAGTTTAAATGTAAATCAAAGAATTAATTTGGGTGGGTCAGCCATGTGAGTATTGTCTAGAGGAGGTAATTTGTTTCCCAGAGAGGAGAAAATTTATCTTTTGATTTATCCTCCCATCCTTGTTTTGCTTGTTGCTAGTGTCAGATAACGATTCCTTTTCGTTTCCCTTACATTTGCAAATCTATTGTTAAACTTTTCTAAAAAAGCATCACAAGTACATCGTCAAATCATTACTTTTTAATATTTTATTTCTATTGGCTAGCATTCTTCATCCACTAATTTATTGACTTATTCACTCCCACGTTTTGGCAGTTACTATTGTACTCTTTTTGCGAATGAAATCATTCTCCTTGGAAACTCTCTCACTCCGTTTCTCATGCACCAGATTCATACAAATCACACTATGCATTAGATCTGTTCAAAGCAAAAACAAGAAGCAATGGGAAAAAAGTCAAGCAGGGACACAGTTTCTGACTCATTATCTGCAGATTGCTTTGCAATATCTTCAAAAGCACCGTGCATGGCTGAGACCCACGAGCATGCACCGAAACCAGTGTTGCTCTGCTGTTGCCAGTATTCACCAAAAAAGCACAACTCCAACAGAAGGGAAAACAAAAAGCTTCTTCTTCTTCTTCTTCTCCTTCTCCTCCTTCAGATGTGTCCAGTCTGGAAAAACTATGTTGCACGATCTTTTGCAGGTGCCGGTGATAACACCGCGAATGCAAACTTAGACAGCCATTCACCCCGTCATGGTCGTCTCGCACTTTTAACTCTTTTCCATATTCTGATTTTATGTTATCCTGTGGTGGAATTGCTTATCCTTTAGCTTGCTTCCAAGACACAGACGGCCAGATTGTCAGTGGCAGAATTGTCACAGGCATGAGCAGATGAGGGAGGGCTTTGATTGCTATTAACTGAGCCTCGCACGGTGCTGTATCGCCCACTTCATTTATATACTGCCTTAATGAGTGTGAGTCCAAAGCCACTTTCACGTACATTGGTTGCATCGGTGCTTTTGGGGTGGTCTCGAATTAAGTAGCCGTGTCTTGTACTAGAAGTCAGTGAATAAGATCTCAGAACTAGGGCCTTGTTTGCATTCGATTTCATGTGAAGATCCTCCTGCCATCCTGCAATTTAGGAGGTCACACACCGCAAACCCCACCCACCCACCGTCTGTGCCTTTTCCTCCAATGCGGTACGACGAATTTATTCGTCCCTACGGTCAGTGACTTGACTGGTTCGTCAATTTGGTTTGCAAACGGGAGGGGGGGGGGTTTAAACGGGTGAAATGGGTGTGAAATTAGGTTGTGCATGACCTCAACGACTCTTTTTTCAATCACGAGCAGTTAAGGTGTCGCGTAACAATCCTTCTCGGAAACCCTCCGCCCACACCTTGCAGGCAGATTACGTGACTGGTTTTAGAGAATGTGCTCAGATGGATCGTATCCAGTGCGTGACATGCATTGGCTATTGCAGATTCAAGGATGAATTATCGGTCTGAACTAGGGAAGAGGAAGCGAAGGAGCCGGCGACGCCATTGTGATGCGGCCACGGATGCGAAGCCTCGGGCTCCGACTGCCATCCATTTCCTTGTTATTTTTCACATGGGGTAAGCCTCATTTACGTCCCCGGACGTGCATGCGGTGAACAAGTGGCCGCAGGCTTATGTCAAACCTTATCAAAAACGCATTTCTGGTAAATTAAGTCTATCCAATATAAACACCCGCGTCAGTGAGCGGCTAAATATACCTGAAATCGCCCACGCTTACCAATTCCCCCACCCGCCCGTTCCAGCGGCGATGTGGAATCTCCGGGATCGTGATACTGCGACAGCAAGCGTTTTGCTGAAATTCACCAAACCTCAGGTTGCTAATTCGAGCTGGGGGATTCAAATATCAAAATGGAGACTCCATGGATGGAAGCTAAAAATTCGACAGCTCTCACGCTCCTCACAATTTCTGGATTTGGCTACAGGATCGATGGGAGGCAAATTCCCAGTTTGAGCGATCCTGCGCCTGATGATAATCCCCAACCATGGCGCGGGATCGGAGAGGGGGATGTTACCCACACTAGGGATCACTCCCACCAGATACACTGCAATGAAATCCGTTCGCTTTTGACCAGAACACGAAAGCTGCACCCCGCTCGGCTGCCGATTCGAGGCTATCGGCACTCAGCGCCAGTTCCTCTTGTGCCCCGGCTTGCGTCCATGGCAGCTCCGGCGACTCCACGACCATACTGCGTGACGCACTCGCGGCCATATCCACCTAATTTGTGCTTCCAGATGAAAATAATAAAAAAATAACACCCTATAGCTATTGTCATTCTTGAGCTTTCTTCGGAGGTTACACCCCATTGGCTTCACTTTTGTAGTAATCCGCTTTGTTTCGTTGGATGAAGCGTGCATTTTCTTTTATAAGACTTGTAAGCATGCTTGTAGGTTGACATATGATAAGCTATTTTTCTGTGCAGATATCTTGTTACACTTGTTGTTTGCAACTTTTGTGTGTAAGAATGTTGGGGATTGAAGTGGGTTATTTTTTTAATGAAAGCAAGGTTAGAAGTAGGTCATTGTGTAGGTCCTGACACAAGATGCAGCTGCTTTAGAATAGACTTGCTGTGCAACTATGTTATTATTACTATTATTATTTCATTTCATTCTCTTGTGTTGTGAGCCTAGTCATTGCCGTTGTCTTTATTGATGGCCTTGATACTGAACACTTTTTTGTCATTACTTGTACAAACAATTGTTTATTGGTGTGTTATTTGTCCATGCACACATGAATGACACATGGATTTGCAGCACATGATCAGCTTTGTGAATTGTCATAGTTGTGATTTTTTTGGCTCCATTGTGGAGAATAGTTTATTATTCTTTGGATTTTTGTAAAAAGCTTTATCAGACACATGAATTGACTTCTAATCTTCCCAAACAACTAAACTCACTGAACTTTTATTTTTTTTACTTTAGCATGTGGAATGGGTTACCACCATTTAGCATAGAAAATGGGTTACTATTGACACCCTTCCTCACTGCAATTTTCTCATGCTTTTTACATCTCAAACAGAATCAGATTGGCCTCTGGGGTAGCAAACAAAGGTTAAGTCACTACCTTAACATGCTGTTGCAGTTTGACAGGCAACATCAACAGTCACACTGGAAGCTGACTGTCTACTTTCATCCACAAAACCTAACTTTAAACTCTTCATCATCCAATCATCATCCATTACTCATCAGACTGGACCAGTTTGCATTGTCCAAATCCATGGGGCAATGCAAGCTCAATACCACAGGTTGCAAATCTTCAATTACTTGTAGGAAGCTTACTCTCAAGAATGACATAACAACATCATAGATAAACATATGGACAGATGAATATATATATAATGGAGGGGGTGAAGCTTGTGATGACACACTGACAAGCACAGAGGCAGTGGTTTCCTATCTGTGAGCCTGGGCTGGGGCCGGAAAGTCAAGAGACTATGGAGATCAGAGCCTGGCAAGAGGAACTTTCCCCATGGGGGCCAGAAACACAACAGTCTCCATAGGAATGCACAAACCAATCCTCATGAATGCCACCAGTTCTGGCACGGAATAGTACTCCTCTCCCCTCACAGGGTAGAAAGGGGGAGAGGAGAGGCAGGCAGGGGAAAGGCAGTCATCAGGGGGGGGGGACTCCTGGCAGGGGGGGGGGGGGGCAGTTAGAGGATCATGGACTGAATGATCTGAGGTGGACACTCCCAGTATGTTATCCTCCTTGTCAGTATGGGATGAGGAATATTTCCCCCTTTTTTTTACCTCAGGGTCATGGTGACAGGACACAACACACCCAATGCCACCCACCATGCCAGTTCTGCTGCCAAAACTAAAAGTTGTTCTTCCAAATAGTTTGCATGAAATACTAAGTCTCCAATTTATTGTTTTAAAAAAAAGAAATTGGAACTGTTTCTTTGTAGATGTGAATAATTGTGGGCTGTTAAGCTGCAATCACCCACAAAATTGCCTGGTAGTGCAAGACAAAAGTGCATAAAGGTTGGAGAAAAAGATGGAACTATGATTGTGATGCTCATTTGTTCCATCAAATGTTAAGAATTAGATTTTTATAAAATCAATATTAGTAAAATCAATATATATTTCATGGCTTCTTTTCACTTTTTAATAAGTATGAAGATTAAGGCCTTTAAATATAAAGACCTCTATAGTTTATTGCATATGATTATTAATGAATGAAGTTCCTCAATCTTGATGCTTACCAATAATAAAATAATAAAATAATAAGACAATCAATTAACCTATTTATATAGTTTCTTCAAATTATTTAAGAGTGTAAAAAAATATATTCTATTTAATTAATTATATTTTTAAAATTTTTATACCATGGTACCAATGCAAAATTTGAGATTAACAAACAAATTAATTTCTTGTAAAATTTGTAGATTTAAAATTTGAATAAAAAGACAACTACTATATATATATATATATATATAAAGTGCATCTTCTTTTCAAAATCTTTGAAGGTTAGAATAATTTGCTATAAACCTAGTTTAACAAAATGGAATGTTGAAAAACAACTTCTTCTTGATAATAGAATTTTTGAATTTAGAAGAAACCACCTGTAGGGATTTTTTCTGAGAAATTTTTATTTAACAGAAGGAGTCTATTGCTTTCATTGATGATCATGTGGTTCTGATTCAATGTTCTACTCCATAATCTCTACTTCTTACAACAATCAACTTCTCAAAATCTACTCATAAATTACCTTAAAAGAAAACCCTAAAATCATTTTAATCATTTTCTTATTGATTTGTAACAAGCTTCAAATAAAGTAATTAAATCTTTGCTTTTGGTTGATTTAAGTCTAACTACTTTCCTATTTAATAATCCCAAAATTTGCTTAGTTCTTTCTGATAAGAAAATTACCGTTTTATTTATTTAGTCTATTTTTTTTGTATGAAACAAAAGGTGACACTTCTCTGAAACCTTTTTCTTATGAATTTACTGAGCCAACTCATATATATATATATATATATATATATATGATCCCTATGATTTATTTTTATACTAAAAATTTAATTTCAAAATTTCAAAAAACACATCAAATAATTATTTTATAATTTCGCACTATATCTAATGCTATTTCTAGTTTTATTTCTCTCATTTCTCTTCAGCCTTTCATACATCTCATGCCTCTTCTAACCAAAATCTTTTATCCCATCTTGTCATCTTGCATCTCTTCTCACATTCCTATTTTAAAAAATTTAGTTATGTTTCTTGAATGAATTCCATCTTTTCTAGTATTTTAGTAAATAACAAGCTTAAAGCGAATCTTAGAAATCATGAGTTCTTTCCTCTATTAAAAATTAATTCATTGAATCATATCGGTTCACAACTATTCAAGACCTGGATGAGAATTTTGGCCCTTTGAATCCCGAAGCTAATTTAATTTATTTCTCTTGACAGATCATCTATGTAAGATATCTCTACTTAATATCATTCTTTAGAGCTTATTTCTATAATTTAAGTCAATCTCTGGGTTCTTCATATTCGTGGCCCAAATATCCTCCCCTTTTGTGGCAACCATCTTTTCTTCAGTAATCAAAGTCTTAAGGATTATGTCAGATCCCAATCGTTTAATCAAAATCTGTAAATTCAAAATTCATGTTGCCGAATTGAACCTGAAGTATCTCTTAATAGTCTTTTAGTATTGGTGTCATAAAGCTTTCAAAATGTCTCTAATTCTGAGTCTAATTCCTTTTAACTATTTACTTCATTTTCTTTTCTTCAATGTGATTATGGTAAAATAACTTTATCTCTCTCAAAACATCGTATTTCTCTCAGAACACAAACTCAAACTTATTTTCTTTTCACTTTCGAGAATCTTCTAATTATTTTAAATAGTATTTTTATATTCATTTATTATTATTATTATTATTATTTTTTTAATAATTTATTTTGGCATACTTTGAAGCAAAATGAGAAGTACTAATGCTGGCAATCTAAACAAATATCATCTGAGAATTTCCTTGCATAATGGAATTTATTAATTATGTCTAAAAAATGAAATATTAATTCTTGGTGGTATTTAGAATGTGGTTGAAACTATTTTAAACTAACCCTCTTGTTATAGCAAAGCCATTTTTTAACTAACTTATATGTGTAATATTTCTTTTAAAGACACATCTGCATTTTATTTAATAAACGTTTGATTTTTATTAGAATTTTCGTGTTATGGAACAAGTGTATGATTATTTTAATACAATTTTTTTAAGATTAAAAAAAAAATGAGAACAACCAAAATTCTAAGAAATTACATATTTTAGGTTAGAATAGAAAATCCGTATTTTTTACAAAATAAACTAACAAGACACTTTTTTTTAATTTATTATAAATCATTCTCTTTAATATGCTTTGATATATATATATATATATATATATATACATCCTTGTTGTAAAATGATTGTTTTTTTTAATCCTATTTACAGGAAAGTTAATAAATATTCTAATACTTTTTAAAACCTATATTTTGTAAAATCATCCATTGTAGGCAAGTTGTTCTCTATTCACAAAACCTTATTTTAAATAATATAAATTTAACTTATAAAATAATCGAATAAAATCAAAGGATCTAAATAAATATTCTTGTTTTTTGAACTAAACCTTGTTGAAGTCTTTGATTGCATTTCCTAACTTTTTTTTTAATTTGAAACCATGTGTGATTTAGGTGTGGGCAACTATTTTTAAAATTTAAGCCATTTCTTCTTTTGTAATATCAAATTATTTGTAAATATTATTGGCTCAATCAGGAGAATTATTTTCTATTGCTTCTGGCAGACCACAATATCGTCTTGTTTTTTTACTAATCTTTTTCTTGTGATGAGTGAGACACTGTGTTTCTAATTTAATATATCTACTTTGATTTAATTATTAATTCCTTCCATTCTAATGCTACTACGTTACTTTATTGTAGCCCGTTTTTATCCTTTTATAATTCTATCTTTTATCTTACATCCTATCCATAATTGTATAACAAGATAAATATACTCTTTTTAATATTTTTTCTTGTCACTAAATTTTTTTTTTTTCAAAAACATCTACGTAAATTGGTAGCATAGACACCAAACTAAGTATATGTCATTCCTATTTTGCTTAAATTCAATGCAAAATGACTTAGGCAAAAAAAAACTATAGCTTACAAAGAATCTAGTCCAATTTAGCTTCTTTCTATGCTCATTAAAAATACCGCAATTAATTATTGGATGAAATAGAATTTTGATCCTTGCAATATCTCTTGTTGTTTTGTTTCTTGGTAGTGGAAAAACAATCCTCCACAACTTCAAACTTCCATCTTCATGTTATAGAGGCCTTAGATATCCACTTTTTTTTTTTTTTTTTTAATTTTTTTTAATTTTTTTAAATTTTTTAAATTTTTTAAAATTTAAATCAGCTTGATGTTAAACAATGTAAGCAAGGACCTCAGCTGACATTTGACTTCCAACAAATACTATTAAGTATACCTTTTATATTATTTACTTTTACTTGTTCACTTTAAATATTACTATATTTAGCAACGTATAATTTGTGCATGCATACAGATCTTCCAAATCCAATACAGTTTCAAGGTTGTTAACAATTAAAACTAGCTCAATGCCATGATACTTGTTGGATACGGTTAGCTATGTTGGATTCAAAAAATAAAAATAATAAGACAAAAGCTCAAAACCCTTGTGAAATGAAACAAGCTTACTGAAAAGTTTAACTAACTCACAACTAGAAAAAAACATCTTAGTAATTGTATCACATGAAATACTTGGCTTCCATTTTATAAAAAAAAAATTGCACCTAATCACTCCTCGAAATTAAACTTGGGTTTGAAGCAACCCCAAGCCCAACCCCCTTTTTACAACAAACAGGTTTCTCACATCTTACTTTAAAAAGTATATGTTAAAATATCTGTTCCCCAGTGTAACTTTATGGTTTTTACGTTACAGCTAATTAGAGTGTTTTAATTACTTTTTTAACTGGAACTTTGCTGTCATCCAGATCTTCAGGGTGATGTGGCCATTTCATTAATAAGATCAGCAATTTTTAGGAGGGAGAATAATGATATTTACATCCATGAATTAGTGTCAGGATGTACATTCATCACTTAATGATTACGAATATCTGAAACGGCAAACACCATAACAGCTTGTTTAAAAATGAAAAGTAAAAGAACAAAGAAACATAACCTCAATAGATCTCAGCTGGGTTGCTCCGTTCAAGGTCTTGGAACCGCATACTTTTTCCCTTACGCTTTTTTATTCGTTTTTTTTTTTATCACTACCACCAAGGTAAACGTAATTATAAAGTACAAAGCTATAATAACTGATTGGGAAATCAGTGAGTTGGAGCAAAGTCATCGGAAAAGTGTTTTCAGTACGCCAGAAGAGCTTATCAAATTTCACCTTCTCATGGTTACATCATGTTAGAGCCTGTGTGAATTATTTCCTCCAAAGCACCAGCATGAAAATATGGAAAGAAAGTAAGTAAGAAAGAAAAAGAATCCTTTGCTACTTACTTTTTACTTTTTACATTGATATGGAGATTAAAAAGAAAGGGTGGATAGAAGGAAAATGCAACGAAGCACGTCGCTGACAGTGGGAGGGGCGGGGGGCGGTAATAGGGGATGATCACCTGCCCTAAGTGGAAGGCGCAGCACTGCCACGCAAGCAGAACCATAATTGCCAAGTGGACAATCTATCCCATTGGCCCGCCATAGTGGACCCCGCTACAGGAACAGAATACACCAAAGCGCGGAGGCGAGGCGCAAAGTTGTCGCAGCGCCGCCGAGCTTCTCCTCGTCCTCGTCCTGGCTCTCTCCCTCCCTTCCTCTCCTCGCGGGGCTGCGTTTTCACCATCGCCATCGCCCCCCCGGCCTGCGCTTGATTTCATCTCCTTCGCGGCCCATCCCCCTCTACCGAATGCCGCACCGCGGCCCTCCTCTTGTTGCCCTTTTTCTCATCGCCCCTTGCCCCCTTGGCTCTGGCACTCGCGCCAAACCTGGCTGCGGCGCGCTACTCGACCCCGCTTGCCTCGCGCCTCACTTGCTCCACAATGCGCAACACAGCTATTCTGGTTCGCTCCTCTCTGCCTCTCCCCCTTCCTCTCCCTTTCTGTACTGCCGTCTCGGCTTTTGTTCCCAGTTTCACGAGTTGCTCAATGTTCTGAGATTGTAGCTGGCGAAGTGGGGAATGCGTAGCCTTGGACAATGATGGATGCAGGAGCGTACTGGTTATAACAGGTGACGCGACGCTCGTTTTGGGGCAGCTGTGTGGGGTTTAGGGGGGGTTGTTGGTGGCCTAATTGTAACGGGGGATCTTGTTTTTCGGATCTGTGGGTTTAGTGTGGCGGGAGGTTGTTGGTGTACTGTAGCAGTAGGATGCGTAGTTTCTGTGAGTTTTAGGTGTGGGGTGTTAGATCTGGATTAGGGGTGCACGGCATATGATTCCTGAGGACCCAATGTGGGAGACGGTTTCAGGCGTGGGTGAAGAGAGGGTTACGATTCTTCGTAGAGGTGAAAGTGGGTCTGCGAGTGAAACGGATCAACGTATGCGCTGAATATTCAAATTGTAAGTCATTAATGTCGGTCAATTTCGCCCCGAGGGATTGAACAGCCTTGCCTTGTAGTCGGTTAAGCGAATGGTGGTTGATCTCTGCGCTCGCTGTGGCAACCGTATATGGAATGCTCACTGGTTGTAGTCAAATAGTACGAGTATAGTCCCAATACCTGCGTTTCACGTCAGGCGATGGTTTGTGGACACGAAGCAGTGTTGCCCCAGGATGGATATTGTGACGGTGTTGGTTGATTAAAAGGCTTTTGAGCGTAGGTGATATGGAAAGTCGTTAGTGGCCACATTGGCGGAGCACAATCTTGCGTAATGCGTCACGTAATTCCTTACGCAGCACTGTGCAGTGCCACTTGTTCTTTCACAAATTCTCAGTTCTTAATCGGACTTGATATCTGGAAGTACAGGGTTGCCGGCGAGTTGATCTTGTAGAATAGCTGTTAAAGATATATGTAAGCTACCTGTTAGGCACAATTTTCCAGTGCAGTCTAAGCACACATGAATTGATCGGAATGGTCTTTTCTCGAAGGTCGCGAGCCTGAGGAAGCCTCGCCACTCTTTGAGTCAAATGTGGAACCTGCGTCTAATGCTGAAAGAATGGTCCGTAGACCTTAGGAGTTATCTAATATTCCCTTGGTTTCACGGTCTGTGCTTTTCGATTGAAGCTCTTGTTATAACAATCGCAGGTGAGGGGCTTTGGATTCGGGATTGGTTGCTGCCGACTATTACAGAATACGAACAGCAATGTGCTGGGGAGGTGGGACGGCCGTGAGACAAGTATATCCTGACGAACTTCCTTAGTTACCAGGAAAGCGAATGATAATTTACAGGTCCAGAGCAGCCTCGCTGAGAAGGAGAAGAGGGCTATGACAGGGATTTTTCAGATATTCGACCGTTACAAGTCGAAGTCCTATGCCAAAAATGATAGCAGGAGGAGCAAAAATGGTGAGCTTTCTAATCCTACATTGTTAGTCTTTGGACATCTGAAGATTATCTGTTGCTGCGCTTTAAGGTACTGTATGATATAGAGATAAAAACTTTTTCCACTTCAATACTTTGGAATAGATACAAATGTGTTCATACATGGTAGTTCATTTTGCATGCGTAGAATAAACAGCTTGTTCTTTAATCTTCAAGCTGGTCAGTCAAACTCAGCTCTAAGATTTTGAACTGCAGGAGACTCGGACGCCAAAGCGATTCCGAAATACTATTTGGTAAATTCGTCTGCATTCTCCAGCTTCTTCCTGGAGAGTTACATTGATATTGCCTTGCAATGATGTGTTAGATCCCACTGTAATGATTATTTTTTCATGGAATTTACGCATTTGCTCATTACGGGTTTTCTAGTTTTCTGAACGATTATGGAATCTGCCTATTAAAGCAGGTTGAAGGTGATGGTGTGGCAAGGAGAGCACCGTCTGATCAGACATGGTCAGAAGCTTCACGGGACTATCGTAGGTCCTCCTCTGCAGACATTAGCGAGGTCGTGGTGAAGACTTTGGCAGCTTCTAAAGAGCCTCAAAACGTGCAGAAGCCCCATTCCGCCCGATCATCTACTGACTCTCAAAAGCCTAGCTTCGCCGCTAATAAATCCCGGTCACCCCGAGCAACCCAGAGTGAAGCGAGTGGTTATAAGGATACCTCAAAGAACCCTGAGAGCTATTTATCTGACGCTGTAACGCCAAAGTTTGCGGCTCCGTCTAGGAGCTCTGTGGATCACAGAGTTAAAGATGGTTCCAAGCTTCCACCTCGAGATACACGGAGTGCATTTAAATCCTCATCTCACAGGGACAGGTCAAGGACGACTTCGGAGACGGTGGCATATCCCAATGATGCAAGTGATATTTCTCGAGCGATCATGCAGATGAGGGAGCCAGCACAACAAGCATTTGAGGCGAGAGAGGCTCCCCGGCATTCGTCTTCTGTTACAAGGAGAGATGTGCAGCGTTACCATTCCTCTGGTGATGAACGGGAAGGTGACAGGTATCGCAGGGATGGTCGCAGCTATCAATCTTCGGGCGACGAAAGAGACGGTCATCGGCATCTTTCAGTTAGTGAGGCAAGGGACGCTCGAAGGTACTCCTCGGTTGCTGAGAGTTACGAGGAACACGCCTTCGACGATGAACCGGACCATCACAGACCCCAGTTTCCTTCTGAGGGGAAGGAGTTCTTACGTTCTTGGCATGTTGACGAAGGCCGCAAGAGTCAAGCGCCAAGCGTCGTCAGGGAAATCGCCAGGTACATGTCCTCTGGTGATGAAATGGATAGTCGGAGATCGAATATGTCATCTGGGGATGACAGGGGAGCTCGGAGGTTTCACCAACGCGTTGAACGCAGGGATGGTGTGAGACACCGTGCATCTCCGGATCCAGAAAGTAACAGAAGCTACTGGCCCATGGATAACAGGGATGGTCTAAGACATCAATCTGGAGGCGATGCTTACGAGTCATCCACTGGAGATGAGAGAGTTGTGCAGAGATCCTACCCCTCTGCCCGAAGTCGTCGCTCGCTTGCGTCTTCTGATGAAAGGGGACACAAGCATCTCTCATCAAAAGAAAGAGCCGAAGGAAGAAGAATTCATGCAGGCAGAGAAATTCAAGGCATGCACTCTTCCGGGGATGAAAGGGGTGGCCAGAGATACGTGTCTTCCAAGGACGTTCATCGTAGATATTCTTCCGGATTCATCCCAGGTCACAAGCATCAGGCAGCCACCGAACTGAATGAGCGCCATAGACACCAGTCTGTTGATGAAGAGAAGTTTGGGCACAGGCATCATACGTACTCTGCCAAGGGTTCTAGACACCAACCTTCTACTAGTAGCTTTGAAGGTCCCCGGTATCATTCTTCTGGTGATGAAAGGGGAATGCACAGGATGTATGCGTCTGCTGGGGAGAGAGGTGGCAAGAGGATTGAGCCGCCTCTAGACAGCTATAACGGATGGAGGAACGAGTCTTCTGATGAGGACAGAGAGGTGTTCCCACAACCAACTCGGATTAATGCTCGAGATGATGCTCGACGTTACTCATCTGTGACAGATGCACACAGAAGGTACTCATTGGGCAACGAAGATGCTTACAGGAGATACAGTTCATCAAATGATGAGAAGCGATCTGACAGGAGCAGGTCGTCTGTTAGAGAAGGTCGTAAATACGAGTCTGCCACTGACTCGAGGGGAATTACCGATGAATATCAGCACATCCGTTCTAACGATAGAACCGGAGAGTGGGTTGCCCATGAAGCTAACGTTGCTCCTAGCCTTTTGATATCTGCTGGTTCGAAGGAGGTACGGAGGAGAAACTCTTCTGTAGAATCCAGAGGAGAGCGAAGACAGCGAGACTCAAATTCCTCTATTGCTTCACAAGAGTCTGCGAAGCTCCGTTTATCTGTTGATACTCGTGTGCCACATTATAAAGAGAAAGAATCGCCTGCAGGATACAGCAGGGACCTGCCGCCTAGGTCTTCTGCCAGGGATCTGCCGCCCAGATCACCAAGAAACTTAATTGATATCAGAGATTTAGCTAGGTTGAACGTGCAGGTTAGGGAAAGTTCTCACACTCCTGCTCCTAGAGATAGTTATCGTGGCGAGCTTCAGAAGCCTTCAGTTGTTCCAGAGACATCTCAACTGTCTTCCGAAAGTGTGTCAGGATCCTATGATCTCAGGGAAATTTTGAGGGCTATAGACTTCAAGGACTCTCAATGGGCTTCTGAGAAGTTGCGGGATGGGTCTTCACGCAACTCCATTGACGGTAGAGATCCACCTCGCACATCAAACGTGTCTCGGGTTTCAGTTGATAGTCGCCAGTACCAGTCGAGTACACCTCGGCTTTCTGTGGATGGTAGGGAGCATTTGCGTGCTAGCAGTCTTCATTCTTCGAGGGCGTCTTCAGTGGATGCACAGGTTCAGCTGAGAACCAACTCTATGGATAGTAGTAGTGCATCAGGGGAATTTAAGAGACGCGGTCCGAGTGTGGTGGCTCGGTTGATGGGATTAGCGGAACTTCCTGACAAAGACACTCCCCTTTCGTATTCAGATACGCCTCAGGGTCGAGACGGAAAGGCTTCGAAGAAGTTGCCTAACAAGACTCCACCTGAAGCTACTTCTCCGCAATCGGACCGGGGCAAATCACAACTTCATTTAAGTGAGGTAGCTCAACAGATGAAGCAAGTTGCAGCTCGTCTTCACCAGGATTCACAACTGCGCCAGAAGTCTGTGCAAGTCCCGCTGGAGACACGCCCTAAACGAAAGCCTAAAACGAAGTCTAAGACGCAGTCGCGGTCTCGTTCTCCACCGCCTGCTCCAGCTCCAGTACACGAAGACAAGGAAACACGGAGGTTTGGCTATCATCACAGCTATGGTGTATTGGGACGTCAAGGTGATCCTGGAAGCCCAATTCCCCGGCAACCTATGTCCCCGAAGCATCACCAGATGGAAGGAATGCCAAAAGTGTTCAACAAAAGATCCCAAGAACTTTCTTCCGGGGATCTCGACCAGAGGCTGCATCAGCTCCGCATCAAGAACTCAATTCAGGAGCATAGAACTCTCAAGCAGATTCTGGAAGCCATGCACCTGAAGGGGTTGCTTCACCCACCTCAAAAGAAGCCTCCTAAATCTCCTAGGGCAGAGCTCCTTGAACAAGGATTTTTGCGAGAGGAAGCCCAACGTCCGTTACATGATTTTGCATCTTCAAGTTTGAGCAATGTGACAAGATCAAGTCGCAAGGATTATCAGGAGCAGTTGACTTTTGAGGATTTAATTCGGATGGATCCCCACGTCCAGGAAGAACCAGCACTGGATATTGATCACACTGGAGAAGCGTCAATTGTACTGATGAAGCCTGTTAACTATCACTCCAGCAGACCTGTTACCCCTCCACCTGCAACTAAAGACGCTGATTTCAATTCCGAGATATCGGGTCCTTCTGGGTTTGAGAGAGACAAAATCGAGATCCGCCACAGGTGATTCTTCAAGCTGAGAAAACTTGAACCTTGTAATCATTCCCTGGATGGGATTCGTTGGCGAGATCCAAAGACGTTTTCACTAGCTATGATTCTGCTTTTACTCATGTATCTCGAATTGATCTTTTCGGTTTGAAGCTTGTGGAATTTAATCCTATCAACAAATTAATGTTTTTATTACGGATATAAAACGGTGGTTGATATTTGGATGTCACAAATCTATCTTCCATTGGTACAAGAAAGCCATTCTGTTATATACTTCTGGCTTTACCTGTGAGTCATGTTTTCTACGTTCATGTTCTAAAGTTTTCATGACCCATGATGTGTGACTAGCAGAGGAAGGGGATCTGAACGCCGAGCTGGCAGCAGCGGTAGAGCTTCTAGGTCTCACTCTCTTGAATCTCTGGAAAAGAGATCTGCCGACAAGATTCAGGTTGAAGATCAAAGTTTTGCCAATGTTATGCTTTCTTGGAGGGAGCGCATTGCAGCAGACGCGGCTAGAAAGGCCTCAGTTGACATGGCAGAAGTTAAACCGCACTCTCGCTCCAAGAGTTCAACACCGGTAAAACATCGGTCTCGAGAAGTAAGCCCTTTACAGTATGATGCCAGAGACGCAGGCTCAACAGAGAGAAGGGCTGGGAGTCGGAGTCCAAGGCCGCAAGAAAGTATTGAAGAATACTTGTTCAATAATAGAGAAGAGAATGATGCTCTTTCAAGGAAAGTGCTCTCTGATGCGCAAGAGTATTCTAGTCATGACGAAGACAAGTTTAAGATGGTTGGCCGCAGCAAATCTGACCTACAGCTTTCTGCAGCTTCGACCGAAGCAGTGGATGCTATGGATGCCTCCCTCGACAGAGTCTCCGCCCAAGTCGTTCGAAATAAGAGAACATCAGTTAAGTCGAGCCGCTCGAAGGACAAGCTTAGAGCATCGCATCCTTCCGATCTGAATGCAAAAGCAACCCCAAAATTGCCCTCAAATGGCAACCCTGAGGCTAGCTCATCGGCAGATCAGGTAGTTCAGGATCCCATTCTTGATCTTAACGACCATAAGGTATCTAGCTCAGCTTTGGATTCTACGGCCCAAGGAGAATCGTTGAAGATGCCAGATGTTGATTCGAGAGTGACGCCGAAGAAGAGGAAAACTGCAGAGCCTGTTGTTGTGCTCGAAGAGGAGAAGCCTCAACTGCCCCCAGTTGTTACTCCTATAGTCGAGGTGAAGGGTCCATCAAATGAGGATGAGGATTTGAGGACCTCTATTGAAGAAATCCCGAATCCTCAAGATGTACTTTCTGCACACTCCGAGCAAGAAGAAGAAAAAGAAGAAGAAGATGTCAAGGTGATAACAAACGATTCGGTTCTAACATTCTTGTTCGCAGAAATGCTTAAGTCGACTGTTCTTTGTTATGACTTGGGATCTGAGGTCATGATTATATTCAGTTTACAATATTCTTCTTATCTGTATCTTTGTAGAAGCAGTTTCACTAACTTGGTCGCTGGTTTTATATGCATTAGATGGAAGACGCTTTTGATGATACTGTGGGACAGATCCCAGAGGGCTTGTCCTCCGGAAGAGATAAATGTTTTTCTGAAGATGGCGCTTTTGGCTTCCAAGGGGCTGACCACCCAAGTCCAGTATCAGTTCTTGACAGTCCAATTTACCGAGAAGAATTTCACCTTGAGGAGCTGAGTGCAAGTCCCGATTCTGTCAAGTCAGTTATGGCTGGACATGAAGGTATGCATATAGTTTTCCTCTTGCTTTGCTTTAACATCGTTTGTAATCAACAACGGTTTGGACATAGCGTTTTCTCGTGGAAGGTGAATGTTGTTTGAAAGTCAGGATGAGCTCAAACCTTTCTAGAAACTCTTGGTTGACACCGTTTCATTGTCTTACTTTGATCCTAGTACGCAGTTGGTCATGTATCTGGTTGATAACCTGTTGGTTTTTTCTTGCAGATGTTGAGGCTATTCCACACCATGATGGTGCAGTCGCATCCGAACCCGAGCCAGAGGTTTTAACGCCCCGCTCTCGGGCAAGCAAGGACACATCCGATCCCCTCAGAGACATATACACCAAATTGGCCTCTACTCTGGAGATGAATGAGAAGGAAATTTGTCGAGGTCAATTAGTTGCGGATCTTCAGATTCCGTTCACAGTAGACACTAACCAGACACCTGGGAACGCAGCTGCGGTAATTTCTGTTGATCAAAGCAAGGAAAGACTCTATGTGCAGAGCATATTAACAGAGTCTGGTCTTACCCAGGAAGATTCTCGGTTAACTGAGGACGCAGCAGAGATTATGCAGTTTGAAGTGTTCACCAGGAAGGAGGAGGAGTTGCAGACAGAGGAGCTGGAGAGAATAGACAGAGGGGAGCTGGATAAAACTGAAGAACTCAGATACAAAGAAAGTCTCGATCGCAGATTGATTTTCGACTGCATGAATGAGATCCTAGAAAGAAGGATGAGCCCTTACCTGAATCCACAACCATGGGGTACTCCTGTTGTACGCAGGATGCCTCGTGGCCAGCGTCTTATTGACGAAGTCTGGGATGAATTGAAGGACATGCATTGGCCTACGAGTGCTGCTTACGACGCACTGTATGCAGTTCTGCAAAAGGATTTCATGCGGAAGAGTTTCCAGTGGCTTGATTTCAGTGTTGAAGTTGGTGATGTGGGGTGTGAGCTGGAGAGCATGGTTCTTCAGGAATTAGTGGAGGAGCTCGTGCAAGATATTTTCTCCATCGAATTAAAACCCGTGAAGGAACTCTGTCAAGAACTGCCATTGTGTCCCTCCTCTCCGCTTCCAGTACATCTCTCGTCTCTACATTCTTACTCACTTCCTGACTCACCTCAAGTTCCCTCGAAGGCTACCTCTGAAGTGTCACAAGCTTCACCGGGAATGTCACCTGTGTCATCAGACGACTCCGTCCGCAGACGTCAGGAGCTCCTAGATAAGACCAGAAGGGATCTTCTTGCCTGGCATGTACAATATCAACAATTGTAGCTTAAGAAAACCGCAGACTTGGGGATCAGAAGTCCTTTGTATTATTCTTCCCACTTCAGTCAGCCTCCTTGTATCAGGGTTCAAATCTTCATTCAAGTTGACTCATCATCAACAGTCAAAACCTTTCAGTTCTCAGTTAGCTTACTATTCTTTTGTTGGACTCAAAGGGAGCCCGACAGACGAGGTTTTCCAATTTTTGATATAGATTGTGTAAATCATTCCGTGTCTCCAATTGTCTCAAACTTGCAACGCTATTATTGAATACGTTTTGTGTTTTGATCTGTCTGATGGTTATGTTCAACCTACCAACTGCTTGAGATGCAATTGTTGTGTCGTAGTTTAGCAATCCTCTATAACATCAGCTTTTTTTTAGTTTATCCGCCTGTACGGTCTGCCTGCTCCTCCTGTGTCTACCCAGCGTGGTTTAGTCCTTCCATGATCAGCTCCTCCACGCCCTCCGCCAAGTTTCTGTCTATCAGAAACTTTAGGTTTCATTGTGGTTCAATATTAAGGTTCATTGCAATCCCACCGCGATCACAAGTTCATCACATCAACGTTTTTGAGGACCAGTCCAGACCTGCAGATGCAAGGAACTGATCTATGTTGATCTATGGATACATTCGGGACTTTTGTGCCTACTGCAAGTTAAAACTTTTCTTTAAATCAAGTCGAAGAGATGTCGTCGGATTCATCAACCGTATTACGGCACAATGCAAGCACACCTGGCGCGGGACACTATAAGCGATTCTATTGACGAGGGAGATATTTAACATGTGAACCACGAACACTGAACAGATTAAACTGAAATTTTAAGGAATTACTAGATCGTTCAGATTAACCAATAGAAGGTGACATATGCAGAGTCCGACAATTTGGCTCATTTTAAGCCGGTAATAGCCCTCAGCTAATAGCTATTATTCGGACACAGGTCCAGCTTGTTTATTTGCAGCAAACGAATTCCAGAGACAGTTGCCTTCGGAGGTGACAACGACAAGAATTGTGCTCTAGGGAAACCTTTAAACTCTGTCGTTGTGCAGCACCAACAACGTCAACGAAACAGATGGGGCTAATGCCATGAACCAGGAGCACAAAAATCCGATCTGGACTGGGTAGAGTGCCGGTTCCAGCTCGGTCCCGGTCCTCAGACAACTGGACTACGAAGCTGTTGTGAAGGAGCCACTTTCTTCGACAAAGTGCACCAGAACTCTCATACTCTGATTCCTTACAAAGTAAGTGATGTTGAGAAGCTTACCATGTGATCTTCATAAGTCTCTGATGAAGCTTTCACCAAATCGTAGACTCAAGTTCAAGCCAAATTGTTTACATATCTGAGCATTGATTCTGTATCTTGACAACCAAATTGTGGGATTAGCTGTATTGTGTGTATATTTCGCTTCTCTTTTTTTGCTTCAAGCAACTCCTCAAATGAGTAGGGAGCAAAATGAAAATTGCGTTATAAACTGAAAACATTAAAATTTCTACTCGAAAAATCATCAGTGTATTGATGATACTACTTATCTCCTGCTTCAATGTTTGGCACCAAAGAGGGTGTTTTTCAAGTAAAATTCGTTCAATAGCACATAGACAAATTGTTGGTAATCTTTCAGTTGAAGCATCAACAAATTAGTTTAAAGATGAACTATTTTGTACAAGAGTTTGTGGTTTTCTTAGTTAACAAATGAAGTAATAATTAGTATCAATGTGTTTCTTTTTATCTTAATTCTCAAGATGATTGGATAATTTAATGAAACTATGATTATTGTAATTAAACAAGTTATAACTTAAGTATTTGATTATCAATGATTGTAAGCAACTTGACTGTGATCTTGAATGATGATTGATCTTTTGCCTCTGGGAATCCTAAGCATTTGGACCATTGTTCTAAAAACATTTACATTGTTATTTGAAATTTTACCAAAAATCTTACAAAAACATTGGTTTTTCAATGTGAAAATATTTCCACTTCTGTTATTGTAATGGATAGAAATCATCTTCAAGTAATTTTATCCATTCAACTATTCCCAGAAGATGATAATGTTCAAAAGGTTTCAAATTTAATAACTTAGTAAATATTAGTTTATTTCATTAAGATTTTCAATATCATATAAGTCTTTGTGTGTTGCCATAGCTGTTGAAATGACTAACATTCTTTAATACTTATTTGTCTTTGTCAAGGACAAGCTCTAACTCATATGTAGTACTTCAAGACTTGTCTCCAATGTGGGTTTCATGATTGGAAAAAGAAAGATTCAAATACCATGTGTTGATACCTCCTCCACAGAAATTAAAATTGATATGAACAATGACTACTTTCAAAGAAATGGTTATCAAATTTATATTACTATCAAATTTAATTGTATGAAAAACTTATACAGATCAAATTTTTTTTAAAAATTTAGTAGTTAAAATTTTTATTTTTATTTTTAATATGATATAAATTAATTGTAAACAAATAATACTGTTAGTATGTCTAAAAGCATTGCTTTCTGCATTAAGATTTCTAATTATTTTTGGCTTAGTTTCAAAGAGCCAAGGAAATCATACAAAAGTTTGCATGAAAAAAATGGTACGTACATGTTTAGATTATTTAGAATCAAAGACAGTGGAAAAATTCATGCATTTAAATTATAATCTAATTTCAGATCTAGTAGTATTTTTTTTTTTTTTTTTTTTTTTTTCTTCCAAAGATGAGCATTCCATTCATGAAACTTCAGTGTACATTTCACCAATAAATTTAAAGCACTTTTCATAATTTAATGGCATGTTTTACATTCTTTTTGATATTACAATTTTATATTTGAAATTTCACAAGAAGTGATTTTCATGAAAGATTAAAATAATTTAAATTTAGAATAGAAATCAATATAAAAATCATATTTTACTTATTAGTTGTGATTAAACTCTTTAACCATTTTTAAATTTTTAAAAAAAAACGTTGATTTATTTTTAATACCTAATTATTAAAATATAAAATAGTATTTAAAATAATAAACATGTATATTGTTTTTGGAGTTTACATGTTGTGCCTTAAACAATATACACTATATATGTTACAAGCATTGAGTTTCACTTTTTGTAGAATCTTCTGTGTTTTGATCAATAGTATTGCAAAATACTTACAAAACACTCTACTTCAATTTTTTTTTTTAAGAGGATTATTTGAAGGGCTTATTTTTGGAGCTTATTACAAAAAAATATTCTTAAAAATAGTATCATAAATATAAATTACAATTAAAGTCACCTATAAACTTGCTTATATTTTAGCTCATAAGCTTTAAAAAGATATATATATATATATATATATATATATATATCTTATCATATAAAATTTAAATATTATTTTACTTTATTTTTTATATATTTTATAACCATCTAATTATCATTTTACATTAAGTAGTTTTTTCTAATATAGATTAAGTTCCTTTTAATTTTTTATGTTAAATTTTTTAAAAAAATTGTCCTTGTTGAAATAAGAACTTTTGACCTAAATCTACTATTGACCTAAATCTTTAAAAAAATATTTTTTTAAAGATTTTTTTAAAGATTTTTTTAAAGATTTAGGAACTATTGACCTAAATCTTTAAAAAAATCAAGTTTTTGAACCTATTCTTTAAAAAGTATTAAAAATCCTAAAAAATGTTAGATTAAATTTAATTTGATTTTTATTTAGGTTAAAAAGACTACTTGATGCAACATAGAAATGGAAAACAATTTACAAATCAAATTATAGATTTTGTGATATGCTCTATATAAATTAGATCAATTGATCTTTAAATTCAACTTTGTTTTGAAGATCATTGCTAAAATAATAAAGTTAGAAAGTTACTTCTTTTGCTTTTTGTAGGTTTATATCTATTATATGATAGAATTGCATCCATTTGATAAAACACTTAAAGAAGCTTAGTTAAAAGACAAAGAGAAAAAGAAGCCTTCTTATTGGCCAAAAACATATAATGCCCTTTCATGATGTAAAAATATAAGTTGCCATTTCTCATTGTATATTGTTATTTCACAATGCACTTCTCCAAATATTAGCTATTTTAGCTATTGAAGTAAATAAGAATTGCCTTTGCCAATATCATTAAAAAAACATAAATGGTTCTATTGATATTCAAATTTTTGTTATTGTTTTGTTGCTTTTTTATTTTATTTTTAATTTACCATTTCTTTAAGAGTTGTTGATTTTAGACTTGGCAAATAAAATGTTACACCTTTTTTGTGTCTAATGGCATAAGTTTCTACTACTATATATATAATATTATTATTTATTATTAGATATTTATTAAATTAATCACAAGTATTCTAAAGATTTTTTTTCTCTTTTTATATAAGAGACTAAAATAATACTATAAAATACTTGGTTTTGATTTAATTTCTTTTAAAAATATTTGATTGAAAGAAATTATGTATCTCACTGTATTTAATACTAAGATAATATTATTTAATTGAAATAAGAAAAATATATTTATACTTTAAATTAAAATTATTTTTAAAATAGAAGGTAAAGTTTAAGCTATAATGGAAGCAAAGCAATAAAATCAATCTTTTAAATAAGATAGCATTAGTTTGAATAGAGGCTCAAAGTATTAAGGTTTAATAGCTATAAATTTTTGTTACTTTAATTATATATAAATATTTTTAAGATTAATAAAAAGTTTAATAATTTTTTTTAAATTTTAAAAATAAAAAGAATACGGCATTTAAAACTATTATATTTAAGAGACAAGTAATTGGTAATAAATGTAGATTATAAGATGAATAATAATAATAAATATATTATTCTTTTATATATATATATATATAATTATTTTCTAATAAAATTTAAATAAAATATCTTAATTCTAAAGTTCATATTTACCGTATCTATGATATATATATATATATATATATATATATACACACATAGATTTAAATAAAACATACAAGATGTTAGATATTACATTAATTTAATGGTTACAATCTATGACAATTTAAATTCTTTCTTCCATCAAATTTCAATGTGGACATAGCAATAATGCACATGTTATTAGACCTATCACTATTTATAAGTTAAATTAAAGATGACTTTAATATAGTTTATAAGTTAAATTAAAGATGACTTTAATATAGATTATATAATAGATCTACTCTAATAATTCATTCCCATAGGATATAATATACATTCTATCTACTAGATGGTCAATAGATTTTATGCTTGACACCTCTATTGTATTAAAAACACAATTAGTCTAAATATTCTAATTCAACTATTCTAGAGTATATATATATATACTCTAGAATAGTTGTATTTTTATGTTTTTAGTATAAATTCTCAAGTTCTATAAAAATATAAAAATAAAGTATAATATTATTTCAATTGAAAGAATGAGATATATAAATAGTATTGAAGTTCTGAACTTATCATAACTAAAATAGTTTTGTATGGCTCTTATATTTTAGATACTATAATTAATTTATTATAAGAATATCAATTTTATGCCACAAGTATTAAATAAATAATAATTTGGATATATTTAGATTATACCTTATCATAAGGAATATATTGACAAAAATATGGCATATATTTTTTAATATATTCCCTTATAATAATTATTTTATTTTAATGGTTGCAAATTTGTATAGCTTTATATAAATAAATAAGTAAAATTTAAATTTAAAAATTATATATATATATATATATATATATATATACACACACAGTATAGGCCCTTGGATTTGATGATTCAAAATATCATACAAATAGTTTGATATATTTTTTGAATTTTTTTGTAGATTTTAACAATGGTCTTTGGCATAAAAATAATTGTTGATATTTACTCAAAACTTTAAAACTTACCTAAAATTCAGCCAATACATATGTTTACTTCTTTGACATGTTATCAATAATCAAAAAATAATTTTTGTAAGAAACAGTATGCAGTGTTGTGCTAGTAGGAAGAGATCTTTTATTTTTTACTTTTTACTTTTATTGATATTTTTTTCTTTTATACTAAATGGTATTTAAAAGACCAAAGTTATAATTCTTGAGTTATATCATGGATTGTACATTGACTGCAACTATTTTAAAAGATTGATCTTTGCGTAAAATAATTGAATATTTTAAAATATAATATCTGATAGTTTCATGTAATTTTTTTATTTTGCTTACAGTACTAAATAAACTAATGTATGTCTCTAATCACCTGGCTTGAAGTAATGTTTTGTATTTAAAGGCACAACCAACTAATGTTTGAATAAATTGGTTTGTTTACTATATAAATATTTTGAGGTTAAGTTATATCTGCAAGTAAAAAATAATGACTTTTTGTCCAGTCAATTCTTATTGGCCACAAAACTTAATAAATTACAGTTTTAAGTTGCAAATCATCAAATCAAACAATAATTTCAAAAATCACATTATACGCTATATATGTTACATATTCTGTCTCAAAACAAATTTACAATACAAGTAGTTCTTCATAATCATTCACATTTCGATAATATTGAGCTTCATTCTCAAAATTAGATCACCATTTGGTTGTATTTCAACCCAAATAATCTCAGACTTAACATATTGACATCTATACCAACTGAATCTTCTAACCTCCATAAAGAAAAACATCAACACAACAACACAATACCAAATGCTACAAACATTTTAACTAGACATAACCAGTAAAAATAATCAATAGGTTAATTGATAAGCTCGACTTGATTTGCACTTCAAAATACTCTCAACATTGAAGGGAAAGCACTACAATACTAGCATCAATGCAGGACATGTCCTAGAGGTGGAAGTATTGCACACTACCAGTCATTAAATCAGTAGATTTCTAATGTTGATTGGTATTAAGGATACTAAAACCACTGTTAATGGGTGAGATGCATTCAAGGTTAACAACTCCAGTTTCAACAGACTTGTGGCTATGAAACCCGCAGTCTTGTGCTGGGACATTCAGATGCTTGGACATGACACAGCAGTAGCTGGTGAGAAAATGCATCAATCACGGAAGCTCAATATGCAACACAATGAAGTGCAACACGCCACAGCCACTGAACTTAAATCCGGTCACCTCAAAGGAGCTAAAGTACATCGAAATCCCTGCATTCTGCGCAGGAAAAGAATCTGAAACCAGTGAATGGCTTCGTGCCTCTATCGAGTGCCGCGACGCAGTCGCAAACTAGCTGGCTAGTGCAAAACAAAACTCTGCCTACATCTACTATCGGACATAAACAAGCAAGACTTAGTGTTATCACATGCCTCACATGAAGTGGTGCCATGCACCATGCTGGAGCTACCACTGCGGTGAAGATGTTACCAACTCGTCGAATAAACGGCATTGCCCTGAAACACTCAGTTGACATTAAGTGCCATGCTAAGGGGAAAGCTACGAAAGAATTAGGACATGAAGTGGAGCAAGGCAGTGAAAAACATAGTAATAAGCATCGAAACACTGGTTGCAGCGTGAAGGACGGTGGCGCCACTTGGTTCAGAGCCAGCGTTGGAGGATTCTGGAGCTCCGCCGCCTCCTACAACTGAGGGTTCACCTGCGCCGGACGTAGGAGAAGGCGCAGTCATCGGAGATTCTGGCAATGGCGACGACATGGGTTGTCCCAGAAGTGCTGGACAGGAGTTCACGTCCGCGTTGACATTGCATGCGGCAGGGAGGCCAAGGCCTTTGGTCACATTGAGCCCTGCAGTCGCCGGGTCTCCGCTGTTCACCTCGTTCAGGATTTGGCAAAGACACACAGGTCTGTTCAGGTGCACTTGGAGAAGAGCCGAGCAGCACTCGGTACTTGGTTTGGCGTCATTTGACGTTACATACGAGAAGCACGATGCGAGCTCGCTGAACTCATTGGAACAGTCGACATTCATGCCTGTGGGTCCTGCGGCAACGGGGGCCATCACTGGGGTTGAGGCCGGTGCTGGAGCAGTGGGTACAATTGTTGGGGAAGCTGTTGGTGTTGCTGCGACGGGCGCTACCACAGGAGCTACTACTGGAGCTGCTACGGGAGCTAGCCCGAGGAGACCGGGGCACTTGCTAGGGTCCACTGCAACAGCACACAGAGCCGGAATCTGGTTTGCTCGCGTGACATTCCCAGGGGCAGTGGCGGGATCATTGAATGCTTGTTGCAGCTGGCAAAGGCAAACGGGAAACTGGGCCTGAGTAGTTTTGAACGCAGAGCAGCATGGCGCCGAAGGAGTAGTGGTAACGTTGCTATTCACGAAATCGAAGCACGTAGCCAAGGCGTCGAACTGCGCGCTGCAATCCGTTTGAGCGCTAACTACAGCGCTGCACAACACAACCACGACCATAACAGCTGCAGAAGCTCTCCCCATGCCCCTGTGTGCAGCCATGTTTGCTGCAGCTAAGCTCGAAGAGCTTACACGAAACGCGCTTCCCTAAAACCAGCAATAGAAGTCCTGAGGTATGAGAAAAGCTCGTTGTAGCAAGTTCATCAAAGCAGAATGTGGGAGACTGTTGGAGAAGTCACGGTGCGACGCCACGATGCTTAATTCTGTTACCCTAAACAGCTGTTAGCATTGAATGCTCCCCTGTAGAGCACAGCCAGCAACATTAAACTCCACGCGAATGACGTCTGCCGACCACCAAACCTGTCATTACACTAGCTCGGACTTGACAGCGGTGTTGCTGCATTATGATCACGAACATTTACTAGTGAATATTATTTAATGTAGTTTATACCATCATATCCAGACGTCCGAACTCAATGACTTATCACAATGTTGACGGACCGCACCAGCTTTACACATTGTATCGCCCGGCAGAACTCTGAGCCACCTACTTCAATCCACTTGACGCAGCACTGGCTTTACATCATGGAACCCTTTGTGTGTGATCGGAAATGGGAACACAGATAGGAAGGGTAAAAAAAAGGTTGATTACCTACTTCTCATTTGTTTGTTTTATGTTCGAACCTCTTTTTTTAAACGTTATTTTAGGGGAAAAAAAAATCTGGGGGGGGTAGGGGTGGGCTGCAATTTTACCAATGTCCATGAAAAAGGTATTCATTCCGCTGTGAAGTTCGCATAATGGGGTAGCTGTGCCAAAATCATGCGGTGGCAGGAGGTCGCACAGGCATTGTCAAGGCGACGACGAACCAGCACTTGAAAGTTGGTCGTCCTCTGCCATCAAACTCGTAACAGATTCAGGTCCTGCCACTCAAGCTGAAGCAAGTCAACATTGCTCGTAATTCTTCTTCATACAATGCACATCGTATGAATACCGAAACTTTGAACTGGGCAGGAATAAAGTTAAATACCTGACAACATATAAGTTTCTAATGATCCCAGTTTGAAAACTACATCTATCAAACGGGCTTTCCACTAAATTCGAGTTACTCACCAGCTGCTAAATTAATGTTTAAAAAAAGGCTAAAGTAGTGCAAAATAGGGCGACTCTGCGATCAAACAGTAACTTCCAAGCTCCAAGCCGCTGATGCGGTTATTTCGCACGTCAACTGTTCGTGCAACATTAACTTATCTCTGCCATCAGTGGAAACACCAGGGGGGCATGTAGGAAAATACTACCATTCTCTAGAATGAGCTTGGACTTTGATTGACATTCACTCCGGGTATTTCTTCAACCTATTAGTACATCTAAAGCAGACCAATGATCGTGACCCACCGCGAACCGCAACGCGCTTGTTTGCATTGAAAGCAATCTGAGCTCTGGCGCGGAGACTGACTGAATCACTCATCATCATCAAACTCCCCCTGTCGACAGTATCCAATGCTTTTCTGATTTCACCACAACCACAATATTCATGACTCTCATCGTTAGGGGAGACTGTTTTTCTGAGCACCCAATTAATTTCTCTTAACGCCATTCGAAGTTGTTCTTCAACTTCCGTTTTCTCTCTTGTGGTGGTCAATCAAGCTAGAATTTGCACATCTGTGACAACTCATTTTGTACTCTGACGGTGCTGGTTCACATGCTTGGAGGCGTTAAAGGGTGGCAGGACTGGCGCTACCATTTCCCAATCCACATGTGAGAGCCATTAAACTTGGGCTTCACTGGAGATGGGCAAGTGTGGGGTCCCTTTGTCGTGCAAGCTGCAGGTTCTATATTGTCTGGTCCTTGTAGACCCCATCACTCCATTGCTGTAGACCATAATGTGCACATGCGTTGTTCTGAATTAGCAAAAACAAATCTGTGCTTACTTTGCTGTGTTTTGCACCAGGAGACTTTGCTCTGCCAGCTCCACTAAGAGCTTGCTTTTGTGCATAATCATTTGAGTTGATAGCTATTATCCGTTATGCAAGGAAAAGTAGTTTATTCAGGAAGGCGTGAGTTATGTGTTGTTGTTGTTGTTGTTTGTTTGTTTTCTGTTGTTTTTGTTTGTTTGTTCTTTTTTTTCTGAAACATGAGGGGTGCATCCATTTGCTGATTAAAAGAAATTCGGTACGTTAAGAACCTGTAGTTTAAGGCTCTAGTTCCGGGTAGAGTGTACGTATCTTCAAGGGAGGAGTATAGTTTTATGTTAATCCCTTCTTTGAAATTCTACTTATCTTCTCAAATTTAAGTTTTTTCAAAAAAGAATTAGGTGGTGTAATTCATATTGCAGTATTTTACATATCAAACCTTGAATTTTTTTTTCAATATGTTTTATTATAGTCTATTAACTTATATCATATTATTCTATAAATATTTTTGTGTGTCCAAATCCATTTAACAACAAGACAATTCCAAAGTCTATGTAGAATTGTTTCTAAAATTATAGAGGCACAAAGAGAGCAAGAATAATTGATGTCATTTCTAATTTTCTTCCATATATTAATTGCAATTTTTTTGTGCCATACTAAGCAAATGAATGTAGACAAATGAATGTAGATTCTTTTTTGGTTCTTATCTTATTTTATAAAGTTTATTTTAAATGCATACTAAACTTTAAAGTCAACATTTTATTCCATTTTAAATTTTGAATAGGAGTAGAAGTTATGCAATTTAATAAGAATATATATATATATATATATATATATTTACATTATATTCTTTTATGAAGTAGTAACCACTTACAAATAATCTTTGGAGTTGAACTCTAATTTATTTACTAGTCTAAAGAAGATGAGGGGATTTTTCTTTTCGAAGTAAGAACTTTGGTATTTAATTATTTTATAATGTAATATGAAAATAGATTATATATAAGTTTATTCTAATACTATTCTTCAAGCATTTAAAGTCTTAATTATTTAATCTTTTGTTTCTTTTTGTATAAATATTACATCACTAGCTATAAAATACTTTAAAGTATGATACTTCTCATAGAAGAAATATTACCATCAATAGACACAACTTTGTCAAAAAGAATCCAAAATATATAGATTGGTCAATCAAAATTATGGTCTTTATATAGCCTAATTCAATCCTTTATTTATATTTCTTTAAGTTATTGTGAGAAAATTTAAATAAAAAGTGATAGAATTTAAAATAGAATAAAATCTTATATATATCAATCTTAATTTAGTGAGTTGAATTTTGCATTGGCTATTTCTTATTGGAACCAATTTTGAGATTGTTTACACCAAATATTTCTAATTTAATAGATACTAAATTTGTGTAGTCAAATAATAATTTCTTATAAAATAATAATGAGTCTATTCTATAAGAAAAATTTAAGTATAGAGTAGAAATTATCAAGTGGTATATATTTTTGTTTTTTTGTCATAAGTTTCTAAGTTGTACAAACTATTTTTTAAACCTTTAAACTACTAGTATATTATAAGATAGGTTTAGTTTTTCATTGTATATAGGAATTATACCTAGTATTTTTTTAGATTGGTTGTATCTTTTTATTTAAAAAAAATTAAATTAGATTTAATAAAAAAGAATTTCAAAACAAAATAATTCTTAAATATCCATCTAATTGCCAATACATTTAGAATTTCTTTAAGATTAAAGAGGTTGAGTCTAGCATTTTACATGTATTGATTAATATGCCATGGCACCTTTGTTCTTATATTGTATTTATTCTTTACTTATAAAATATTTCTAACCAATCTCTTGATTACTTTCATAGCATATAGGGATTTATTTTAAACCATGATGAAATAAATAATAGATGCTAAAATAATATAGTTCATCACCAAGAATCTTTTATCCAAATTGAATATGGAAGCATATTGATAATTTAGTATTTTTTAGACAAATTGAATAAAAAATATTTTTTTTAATTTTAAAAATGATACTTGATCCATAAAAAGAAAAAAGAAGGATCTTTATTCTTTCTTTATCTATCTATATCTATTAATATTTGTTGATCTAGTATGGTTGTTTTTGAGAATACACCATAATATTGTTAAAATTTTCCAATGATGTTAAGATTGTAGAACTTGTTAGATAAGTTTATAATCAAAAAATTTATTTTAATATTATTTTTAATGAATCTAAATAAATTGTAAAGTCATCTAAATATTGACTAATAACTAATTATATGAATCTATATAACAACCTTTTTGTATATCTCTTTGGAGAGAAAATTTTGTAAAAGAAATTTATTAATATTAATTTATGCCTTTGTTTGATAAAATAAAAAACTTATAATGAATTAAGATCCAAAACCAAAGTCTTTTATGGTTTTAATAATAGTCCCAATTAATACAATTATATGTCTTGATAAAGTTAAATTTTAGTAGAATAGGATTTTGAATTTTAAAATAAGACCAATATATTGCCTTATGTGCAATTAAAGCATTGTTTAATATATATCACAATATTAAAAAATATATATATACATTCTTAGTTGACTAATTCAAACAATAATATTTGAATTCTCATTTGAAAAGCTTTAAAAAAATTATATGCATAGTTCAAATAAATACTTGAATAATATTTATCTATAATTTTTTTTAAATTTTTATTTTTAAATAAGAGTAATGAATCTTTATATTATATGCAAGAAGAATTTTTGTTGTAAAACCAAGTATTTAATAATTTGTAGATACTTATACTTAATGATATACAAAAAAGATTTTAAAAATTTGATTCTAATATTGTTGGCTCTTGGTACTTTATTCTTTACTAATGCTTTAATTGTTAGGTATAATTCATCTAAAGAGAAGATCTTTTCAAAGAATTTTTTTTACTTTTCTATTTTTTTAAAACTTGAGAGTTAGAATGAAAGCATCAAAGTGGACTTAAGGAGATATATTTTTTTACATATATATTTTTATTTTATTGAATAAAATTTCTTATTTTTTGATTATATATATATATATATATATAGCCTATGAATTCTTATTTAGTTCTTTTTTTATTTTACTACCTAAAATATATCATATGAATAAGAATTCTTTATTACAATTTATTTGAATGATTAGTTATTAAAAATTATCCAATAAAGAAGAATAAAATCTATCTTATAATTTTCTTCTTTTTTATATTTTTTTTATATTGTAGATATTTGCAATACCAAACTTTTTAATAGAGGTGTTTTCTATTATTTTCAAAAGTACTATACTATCAAATAAAAAAATAAAATAAAAAATTAGTATTTAAGAGTAAGACTTATGAAAATACATATCTCTCTTTTATAGTGCCATCTTTATTATAATTGTATCTTAGTGTTGCTTCAACTATACATTGTATGCAATTGATCAATGTTATACTTAAGTAGTAGTAGAAGAATTGATCTAGGTATAGAAGAGCTAAGGTCCATCCAAAGGTGATTAATTATATACTAGATTTTAATTAAAGTTTGAATTTTAACCAAAAATAGTATAAATTATATCTTCAAAGTATTATTTAAATTAAATGGATCTATAATAATGATAAGAGAGAAAGTTGTTTTGTGCCATCCATCTTATTTATTTTAGTTTGTATATACTTTGTACTTTTTATTTCTTAATTTGGATCTAGATTTAGATATTAAACTTCTAATAACAAGAATTTAAATACTTCATTTGTACTTTAGTCAAAAGTTGCATGACTTTTTATTAAGACAATTGTTAGAATAGAATATTTTCTTGTATTATTTTTCAAAGTAGTGTTTTGCCACCTTGCAATATTTTCTTAAATTGCATACAATGTATAGTTGAAGTATAGTTGGAATGTTAAGTTTTTTTGAAAATGATCCTTTACAAATAATAGGGATATTTTATAAAAGAAGATATGGACTAATGTACTTAACAATATGAATTAAATATCTTTGTTGTGTTATAATTTAAAACGAAATATTTGTAGAGATTTTGAAATGTGGTTTTTATTATACTAAGTTGTAGGATTGTTATTGTGAATATTGATTTTGTTTGGTATGTGAATGTTTAAGATAGACAATGTTATTAGTATTAGAAGCTATATCTTAAGGGTTTAAATGTGTTGCATCTATTGTAGGACTCTGCCACAAATCTTTATAGAATTTGGACTAGGCCATGCATGGTATACAATCTAAAAGAAGTGTACTTTATATATAATACACTTGATTAATATATTGTTTCATGTCTAATTAGGTATTTATTATAGCAAAAATTATTGTGAGTCCTTATTGTATTGTGCCAATTGATTAAGAGTAGTTACATCCATCTTGCAAATAGATTGTTGTAAAAAGATTTAAACAATTCTAATAGCAAATCCTATTTGTACAATCATTATTGCTTGTTGATAGATTTTGAACGTCTTTTGAAGCATTATATAAATTGCGGTCTTTACATTGTGGTTGTTGTGAATTTTTGTTATCTAGATTAGATTTTGAAGAGTGGATGGAATTGCTCACAAGAAGTAGGCCAAGACTTCCTGTAATAAAATCTATATTAAGTTGTGAGCCAATAGGCTTAGAAATGTAAGTATCACATTGGAATGAGAACAATCAATAGGAGACATCAAATATTATAAGCTCTTAAGGATTAATATTGTTAATCTAGATCTATTAATTTGTACTAATTTAAAATTGAGTGTCTTTAAATATGTATCTTTGATCAACTTCATCATCTTTACAATCTCCTTAGAATCAGTTTGCTGATTTATCTAGATTTGAGTGGCATTATTGTTGGAGACAATTGCTACTTAGCAGTAGTCTATTTGAAGTATAATGGAGTTTATTAACCTATTGTTGTGCAGTTATCAATGTTTTCAAACTGTTGCTCTTTACTCTGAGTCTTCTCATTCCTTCTTGTTTCTTCTGTTTTGCTTAAAGCTATTTATTGGCAAATTTAGAAGAATATTGTTTAAAGAACTTGTGATGATTCCATACTTTTGTAAAACCATTGTTTACATTTAAATAAGGATTCTTGATTTCTTGGTATAGTATGTTCTTCTTATAATTTGTAGTGCTTTTGAGTTAAATTTTTAATAGATATTAAAATATTCTGATTTTCGGGTTAATTTTTTAATATTATAAATAAGTTTATTTGAAATTTCATCAAATCATTGATAATACATGAAGAGGATTGAAAATTAGTGTCTATACAATTTAAGAGATCTGAAAAAGAATTCTACTGCTTATTAGAATTTTATATTAAAATATGATGTTGAATTTTGGTATTGTGATATCTTGACACATTTATCATGACAGATACAACAATTTTTACATCCTAAAATGAAAGCTAACATTAATAAAAACAGTTTTTGTTTCTTTTCATTCATTTTTAAAACTTAAAATTTTATATCTTTGTAAGAATACAAATGTGTTTTTGAAAAATAAAGTAGCTTTGAATACATACATACATACATACATACACATATACACATAAATTTTGGATTTCACGATTTTATTAAATTACTTATTATCAAATAGTTATAATAATATTGGTGGACTATTTAAAATTACAATCTTATCAAAAAGTATTTATTAAAATAATTGAATTAATGGTAATGATTTTGGATATATACTGAAGTTATTTAATACTTCAATCTAAAAGTTAATAACTCTAATATTGATATTAATTAATTCATTCTATTTTTATTTATCATAGAACTGTGAAAATTTTTGAATACAGTAATAAACAATGTGTTGAATCTTTTATTCTTATAAGAGAACTAAAGAAAATGAATGGAAAAGGTTAATACAAAGGAAGGGTGTTAGAAGAGTAGGTTGGACAGAGGGTAGAAATAGGGTCACAAATGAGGATACAAGAAGTATATATATATATATATATATATTGCAAAGATTAAACATTTTTTACATACTCAAAAAATACCATTATTTCATCTTAACAGAAGTTGTGAAACTTAAATGATTCAGTAAATAGAGATAACTCATGCAAGAGTCAACAATAGTAGTCCAATGTGAATTAATTTGCAACAAGGCACCAAACATGGCAATAAGGGAGACTGGACAGAAGGCAAAAAAATAAAATAAAATAAAAGAATTGTAAGCAAGTGAGCAAGCATGTAGAAATAAAATAAAATAAGAACACAAAAAAATATATAATATGTGGTGAAGCTTGACTTAGGGCAAATTAGATTAGATACCCATAAACATGAGGGAAACTGGTCAATCATTTTGATGCTCTGTTACCCTTCAATCCTTTGGACCAGATAATGCATTCTTCAAATGATGTAATGTTAGGAGGACCTTAATGGGACCATAAAATGCAATTTAATGCATGCCACCAAACCCCTGCCAACTCCAACACCCCATCTCACCAATCACATTATGTCTTTTGTGATATTAGATTTGTTGCAATGGATGTTGTTGGTGATTGCAAACATGATACCCTAAATTGCATCTTTATTGTATATATTTATTAAAATACTTAAATATTCAAAACTACACATGATATTTTTTTTGTTTGATGGATTCATATTTTTATCTATAAAAAACAACTAGTTTCTTGCACTTAACATGCTATTCAATACAAAGAAAGAAAAACAATAATAGGAAGGGTATTGCTAATATCACCACAATTTTTGCCACTATCACCATAATCTACCACCTACTCAATATATTTCTTTAGTTATTTTTTATTCTAATTAAAAAGATTGTTCAATCAAATGGTTTGAAAGGTATTGAACAAAGGTGACATCTTGTGGATGAGAGTTGTGGTGGCAATAGCAAAAACTCTAGTGACATTAGCAATATCCTTATAAGAAATGTGGTTAAAAATCTCAACCATTGTAAGGAACAATATTTCAAAGAAAAACTAACTCATCTACAATCTTTGATGGAGGATTAATAGAAATTGAAGTAGTGTAATAAATATAGAATTAACAGTCTTGGATTCATTCTTGGAATGTGTCATCTATAAGTTCAGGTTTTATGGTCTAAATTGCAAATGTGGAACTTTTAGAGCACAATGGTATAGATCTCATCTGAAAATAGGAAAGAGGGAAATAATAATGGTGATAATAATAAGAATAATAATGGAGGAGGAATTGCCATATATATATATATATATATATATTACATATTAATTATTACAAATGTTAAATAAATAAAAAAATCTTAAAATTATTCCCTTGTGCCCACTTTAAGCCTTCAAATTTGCACCCATTCTTTCTAAAAGAGATTTTTTGTAATATAAAAGTTTGAGATACGAATAATGTAAAAAAAAAGAAAAAAAATATTTTTTTAGTATTCTTCAAGGAGATTTCACATGTATAAATATTGGAATCATATTATATTTTTGGAAATAAAGTTTCAATTCTCTCTCTTTAATTTTTTTATAAAAGTAAAACTAAACTTAGAATTTTTAAATTTTAGAGCGAAAGGGAAATATTTATAAAGAACCCATCAATATTAGATACAAACATATGTAGCTATGCTCACCCCTTTAGTAGTATTAAATATATTAGGTTTAAACATTATAATTTTAAAATAATTTTCAGTATAATAAAGTATGATTTTAAATACATAAAGTTACATTTTGTTTTTTAAGACATTAAATAAAGTTTTTTTCTTTTAAAAACGTCTAAATTCTATAATATATACCTTATCTATGTAAGAATAAATAATCCGAAAAATTAAACTTAATTAAATTTAAATTCATACAACTATAAATTATGTAAAATTTGAATCAAGATGCAAGCCATAGTACTTGGAGGACTGAGGTGTGTGCTACCTCAGCTGCCAAGACTTGGTTTGATTTTGACAAATGACTTTTTAACATATATTTATTGAAAGTGCATCAAAAGTTTATCATACACGCATAATGAAGTTATAGTTATTTTTTAAAAAATACCTCAATCAAATCAGTAATGTAGCTACAACATCTATTAAACTAGAGGTGTGCTATCCTTTACACAAGAAGTGGCTAATTTGTAGTTATTAGTATTTAATCTTTAGCTTTTAAAATGCAGTTGGGTTTTTTTAAATACTAATTTTTTACAGTTGATTATGTCGTTCTATTGCATTATACTAATGTTTTTATTTAAATTATATTATTACTTTTAATTTTAATTTTTTTAAAAAATTCCCTTCAAATATCAATTTTATTTTTGATAAAATTTATAGAAGTATTTGTTTAAACAAAAAATTAAAAATTGGAAAAAAAATCTAGTTTTACTAAGAAAATTTGTTAAAAAGTTATGTATTCAAAATTCACATATGTGTATATATATACACAATATTAATAATAAAACATAAAAAATAAGATATTAATTGGATATCTAAGTATATTCTATTAAATTTAAATTCTAACTTATAATAATTAAAATTACATTCTTAAATAAAAATAAATAAAACTTCTTTGAACATCTAGTTTTACTACTCTTGTATAATCTAGAAATATTTTCTTTTATTTTTAATAAAAATTTGTAATAAAAATTTGAAGCTTTCTTGGTGTAAAAGAAAATTAAATTTTAGATGATTCAATTGTGAAAATTTTAAAATATTGTAAATATATAGAACTTTCAATTATATATTACATGTTTTACATATCATAATAATATTTATATAATTTTAGAGATAGAAATTAAGATAAAAATTAAAATTTTGAAGAATTGTGTAATTTTAGATGTATCAATGTACAATATAAATATTTTCTATTAGAGAGACAAAAGAACAACTAATTTAAGTATTAGAAATCTAAAGTTTAGAACATTTGTTTTAATTAAAAGGTTAAACTTTTATTTCTTTCAGATACACGACTAATAATTTGAAACTCTTAGATAGTAATGACAAACAAAGTAAAGAGTTTTAAAAATATTGTTGATAATACAATAAAATTCATGTATCTAGATCCCTAGGAATAAAAACTGATAACAGCATTCTTGAAGGCCATGGCCCATATTGATTTTGAATACTTGGAGAGCTCTAATATCAAACTAGTATACTTTCATTAAAAACTGAACTAAACTAAATTATTGACAATTAGACCAACAATAGAAATATTTCACATAAAGTAAGAATAACAAAAGAACAAGAATTTATGTGGCTGAAATACTATAGAAATTTCTATGGCATTCGGAAAAAAAAAAAAAAAAACACAATGAATTTCATTCATTTTGTTGCCAAATTTAAATTACACTAATAAAATAATATAATATAATATAATAATATATTTATAAATAATATAATTATCTTCTGAAATTGCATCTATTCTTGATTTTTATTTTATTCAATACAAAAATATAATTTAAAAGATTGCATGATATAGTTGTAAGATGGCATAGAAGTTTATCGTAAAACATTTATAAATAATTCCTAAATTTCTTACCATTTTATTATTTCTTTCAACTAAAATTTCAAAAAGTAAAAAATAAATAAAAATTCCAAAGAGAGAATTGTAATAGTAGTATCAATTAGTGAAAATTGAACTAGATAATAGAAATAAAAACCAACAAAGAATACATAAAAGATTATATGTATATATATATATATATATATATATATATACTGATTAAATAAATAATAAATTTTATTTATTAATTGTAATAGAAAGTTATCACATAGATTTTAAATTAATAGCTAGGCAAAAATATATTGTTTGAGATATGTAAAAATGTATGAAAACCAATTATTCACAATTGCATATTAAAGATTGGTAAATATAATTAGAGATGAGCCTAATTAAAAGATAATAATCTACTACTTGAAACATAGAATAATTCTTTGTTTAGCATGTATTAAAAATCAGTATAATATGTTTGAAATATTTTATAATTTATTATCAATTATTTATATTTATAATATATTGATATATTTTTATAATTGATAGAAATCCACAAATAATAATAAATTATTAAAGTTTTGTTTCTAAATTTATAAATATAAGAGTTTTGATTATCAATTTGAAAGATATTTAAATTAAATTATTATTATTTATTAATAATATATCTAATTTTTTATTTGATTTTATTACAAAAGTGTATATTATTAAGTTTTAAAAAAAACTTTTATTAAGGTAGAAAAAAAAAAAAAAAATGGATATCAATAATATTATGTATGTTGATTTTCTATTAAAGAAGAAAATTCTATTATATCTAAAAATTGTAAAAAGGTATGTGTTTCATGGTTTGTGGGAACATAAGAATCCACAAACATTGTATATAACATATTGAAGATGTCAAAATATTATCTAAAAAAAATTATAAAAATATATTAATAAATAAATATACCTTTTTATTTTTTATGTTTTATTATTTTTGGTAGAAGAGATAATAGAAGGATATTTTATAATACTAGTGTGGATAATCAAGATATTCTATAAAGTATAAACTTAAGAAGAAATAATTCATACAAATATTGACATTTGTACTTCTATACATCTAGTAAACAATATATTTATAAATAAATTTTATAAGAGATATAATAGAATATTTATAAAAGTAAAAATATCAATAATATAATTTAATATTATGTTTATACAAGATATATTGTAGTAAAAGAAAAAAACACAAGATTGCATACGTACGTAGAAGTACTAAGTAAAAAAATATGTAAGAAATTAGAAAAACTATTTTTTATAATGTTATTTCAGTATATATTAGCTTATCCTATAAAATTAAAGCACAAGTTGGAAACAAGTGTTTGTACAACTTGTGTCACCAAACAATTTATAAACATTTAATTTAAACTAAAACAAAAAACCAAGTATTTAATTATGATTCTTTTCTTGATGAAATTCTTTAAAAATCTAACAAAACATTAGAAAATTTTCTATCTACGCCTTTGTAATAAAAAAATTGAGATGATTATATAAAAATTTGTCAAAATATAAATACAAATTTTTTATGTCAAAATACAATATATTCATGTATAACTAAGAAGGAAGTAATAAGATCATGAAGATGTATCTTTGTAAGATAAAAAGGTAATACAATGGTTGTTGCTAAGTACAAAGCAATCAAAGGGTCTTGAATCAAGATTAGATATAAAAAAGGTATTGACAAGACCAATGATAGTATTAGTCTTGCATCTAAATAAACTAGCTAACAAGAATGCTTACAAATTATGTTATTGAAACAAGCTATAAATATAAAACCATTAGAGATAATTAAAACTTTTTCTAAATAGACTAATTTTTTTGTTTTTGTAAAATAATTATTTTTAATTTTAATAATCTTACTTTCTAGTGAAAATTATATTTACAATCTAATTTTATATAACTCTAGCTGCATACATGCTTCTATAATTAAAATTATATTATTAAGATAATAAATTTACAACATAACTTGTATGAAATGAGTAGAAATATTATATATTTAGAAAATTCTCTTGTAATAATATATATATATATATATATATATATATATATATCATTTTGTTTTATATATTTCTTGTTTTTAAGAATCTTGTTATAAAACCCATGCATATTATTTGTTCTATTTGTGCACTGCATGATGTCCACTTCTACTTATGTGTGTGTATATATATAAAAAAAAATTAAATAACTTGTACATGTGTATATCTCAGTGGAAGAGGTGCAGTAATTACTAAAAATTAAAGATTCTGTAAATTTGAAACCTAATGTGGAAACATGTAATAAAAAATCTAAGATAAATTTTGTATTTTGTGATGAGTTAAAGCAATTGAATTTTTTATTTCATATATATATAAACATAAAATTAACATTCATAATTAAATCCTCTAGCACATGTGTATATATATACACACATGTATTAGAGATTTAATTTTGAGTGTTACAATTTTAGTTTGATTGACATGTATGTATGTGTAATCATTAACATATCCAAAACATTAAAGTTCAAATTGCAAATACTTCACATTTTTGAAACATTGACATAACATGGTATTAATATTGGCTCATTATTTATTGCCACCTTTGTTCAATACCTTCAAACTAATCAAATTTTCTTTGTTTGATACCTTTTAAACCATTTGATTGAACAAATTTTTGGAATAAAAAAACTAAAGAAATATGTCAAATAGGTGGCAGTTGTGGTGGCTTAGCAAAAACTGTGGTAGCATTAGCAATACCCTATATATACATATATATATATGGTTGTATAGGAAACAATTCAGACTGTGCTACTGGTCATTTAGATAATTTTTTGGCCACTGCAATTATTCTTTAACGCACCAACAGTACAAGGTAATGTTGTACTTCTAAGCACTTACAGAAGTATACGATCAATATACATCAGGGGCACCAACAACCAGAATTGACATGGTACACTACTTACACGCTTTAAGTCATCCACATTGTAATACACCGGTTGAATACCATACTTGGCATTTTACTACCATGTTTGCAAGATAAGAATTCAAGCCCAAAGGTGCCTTCCAATACTCGCAACTTCTGCTGCACATGTTCGTGCAGCAGAATCTAGGTTGTGTAACGGACATTCTATAACATTGTTGAAATCTATTAGCCATCCAGACACTGGATGAAATGAGCAGCGATGTGTCTTCAGAGCACTACACGGATCTTACTAGGATTTGAGCAAAGCTGAGTTACAGCTTTGCCTCGGTGCATATACTGTCTCTCAAGGATGGATGAAAGACCAGATCCCTTCCACAACACGCACGGACTAACCTGGTCTAATCATTCGAGTCTCTGCTCAAATGCAGGTGGCATAAGACATGCCTAATCCACTTGGAAGCCTCATAGCCAAATTTACATCACACCTAGCCTGCCAACTTCGACAGTGAAACTCTTTACTTACTGTACGGAAATCCAAAAAGTCCTTGGACCTAGCTGCTTTCATTTGAACTGTGAGCATGATCCAGCTCACCAGAAATAATCTGCGATATGAGGGCAGGTGCTACATTGTCGGAGATATCTGGCCTTTCGCCATCGACAGTTGAAGTAGCCTTTGTTTCCTCCGGTTTGGGAGATGTTTCGGCTGGCTCGTCGGTAAGGGAAAGTCCATCTCCAATCGATCGCATGCCGTTCAATGTCTGGCAGTGTGGGCAATAATACTGGATATACTTATAGTCCTCTTTCTTAGCAAGACCTGAAACATAGAAAGATGTCAATCAGCGACATGCAGCTGCAAAATAACTGCAAGAATTTGTTTACTTCTCATTTCACTTGAGTAGTTCTTTTAGATGCATAATGTGCATCGATGACTCAAAAAGGAAGAGTCGACTCACCATTGTGTGCGTGGCACCGCTTGCAGATGAGCGCATAACATTGAGTGGGGTCTTCACCAACAAGCATTGCAGCCAACCTTGCGATCCAGCCTCCATTGGCAGGACTGCGAGGAGGTCCCCTCACATCCATTCCTTGCTCCTCCCACACCTCAGAGGCGCGTTCCATATCCCCTGGCATATTATTCTCCCGAGAAAACGCCTCCATTTGAGACATTCCCTGAGAAGAATCTGGTCCAGCAACCTGGCTACGGTGTTGAGACCTTCGGTTCCGCAATCCTGTGGGATGCATTACCTCTCCATCCAATCTATCACCTGGTTGATTAGGGGCCCCTTGACTCTTCCTTTGAGCATCTAAATCCTCGGTGCTGGTAAGACCTGCAGCCAGAGCTAGCTTGAGGCCAGACTCAGCACCTAACTTGGATGCAAGGATACTTGCTGCTGCTGCTTTTGCCGCTGGATCAGGGTCATATTGCTGTTCGCCCACACTGGACTAGTTAGTGACAGATAAATGAAAGCTAACGTGCTTCCAGAGCAACAGAACAACCATGTAAAACCCTGAATTCAGTAAAACATAGCCTAAATTCACACCAATAACGAAACACGTCGCCCCTCTAGAATATTAAACCTTGCTTGCAAAGAAATTGGAAAAGTTACCAGACTTGGGTCATAATAAAAGAACAAAACAAAACAAAACATCCATATTCTACCTACTGAATTTTTTTTATCTGGGAGGCGGAAAAGTACACTGCACATAGCAAGGACACATAGACCTAGACTTCGATGTCGGTTTCAAAAATAAGGTTCACCGCCAGCTATGTGTTTGAGGAATGAAATCACCTGGATGAGTTGCTGTGTGATGTAATAGTTAGTCCTTTCTTTCAACTCATTTATCTTTTCTTGGCGCTCCGCCTTCAATCGCTCAAGTCGATCGTTATCCTTCCGCTCCACTGTTACAAGCTCCATCAGAAGTCATGTCTACTTCAAGTTGACCATTCAAGACAAGAGGTAAGATGACGAACTTGGTTTAATACAAAGTTAAAGGACCTAATTGAGGATTGAAAATTGCCAAGAGGACAGAGTATTACTCAACCGGTGATATCCTGCGCAGGTGGAATATAGTAGAGCGACGATAACGGGCAAAGCAAAAACAGGGAGGGCTAGAATAGCGCGAACATTCCACGGCAGATCAGCAGTCCTGTTTGACAGGATCGCGAACCCCAACGCTAGAGCCTGGCAGCAGAATTACACCAGTCAGCACTCCGCAATATATGTTCTACCCTAACATTGTGATTAAGTAGTTCGCATTCGAGAAATGAAAAAAAAATGGGAAATTAGCTAAAGAAGTGAGCTAATTCAGGGAGCACTTAGAATTTACACAAAATTAGCAGATAGGAATGCCGCTACATAACATGTTCATGACCTCATGGACCTGAGAAGGCACGCGGCGAATCAACTTGAATCGTTCACTCGAAAATTAAATATACAAATAAATGAAGGCAATCCTCCACAGACACATGAAGTCGTCAATTCGAGCTTGAATGACGAGCTCAAAGCCTCCAAAACGGGGCAAAGCATTACCTCACCAATAACAGAGTAGATGATCATCATTCTAGCAAGCTTCCGCCATCTCTGCGTCCGCCGCTTCATGCGAGTATGGACAGTAACCTCCTCCTTAGACAAGTGCTGCAACTTCTTCTCGAAATCATTTTTATTCCCCCTTGAGAACAGCGACCCCATGAGGCCCCAAATCCTACTCCAAATCCCACTCTGCGTTTTCCGATCTGCCGATGGCGCTGGCGCAGGGGCAGTTGGAGCCACGATCTCCTCCTCGCCCTCCTTCATGTCAACAATCCACAATCCCCAAACACCTCAAAATTCTACACCAAAAGATGGGTAAAAACCCAGAAAATTGTGAATACTCCTGAACTCTGTTCCAGGCTCTCGTAACCTTAACTCCAACGCTTGTCCCACGGATCCCTCCTCACGAGCAACAGCGCATCTGGAGCTCGGAACGGGGCCTCCACACCCCGATTCAAAACGTAACGATTCAACGGCCGGCTCAGGGTGGGTGAACTCTACAATTGATGACATGGTTTGAATGACAGCAATGCATTGAATGGAAGGAATTCGTCAAGCTTAGGAATCGATCAAAAGCGCAGCACGGGGGTGGATCCAGGTGGATTGTGCTGACGGGTGAGATGGTCACACGCATCAGGCTGTTGAGTACGTGGACGCCGAAGTTCTGGAGGTCTTTCTGCCGACTCCGCACGCGTCTTGGCGGCGATTCTTCATCACGGTGGCATGACAATGCAAACCCTATATGTATTCTGAAAGGAGAAAATGTGTTCACCCCTTTGTATCCTGCAGAATCGTGCCACACTCTCTACCTCAAATTATCAGTTGTAGCTTGCTGAAAAAGGAATACATCCATATTATTTGTGATAACTTGTCATTTGTCACAGTACTAACATAAAGCATCGTGTCTTTATTTAAAATTCTTCGAACAAAAAACTTCCAACAAAACTAAGTACTCATTCAAGCCAATCTTTCGATCTCAGAAACACGAATGAGGTTTGAGTGAGAAAATGGATAGTGACAGAGCTGTGTAAAGCTTAATGACTGTTGTTGACACACTAGGTTTATTCCTACTTGAGGAGAGGCGGCACCAGCACTGTCTGCGTAACATGCTAACACCCACGTAGTGACACTGTGGTGGAGGTTGGAACTGAAATGAGCTGCACCAAAGTGTGTTTTGAAACTTGGAAATAGAGTGCAGACTTCTATGTTTTTTCAGAGGAACTGAAAGAACCAGTAAAATGACTGGCCTGCAGATCGCTGAGTCAAATGCTAAACGTTACATTACACTCACTTTCCAGTTAATTGTCCGTTGAGCAGTGATTCTGTTGCATTTGAAGGACACTTTACTACTCTTGTCCTGAAAATTGAAAGCTCTTATGTTCATAAATAATGAATGGTCGAACATTATTCCAGCCTTGTCGATGATAAAATGGGTGTCCAGGAATGTACAAAGGGGTCCACAAGTCTTAAAGGACATGATATTGGTGTGAAAAAACCGAACACGCCATTGATTAGTGTTGAAGTACTGCACAAAACTCCTGTACAAGATGAACATATAATAATACAAGGGCAAAACAAAGTTCATTAGTTTAGATGGTGTGGAATATATCCATCTTCAAAGAAAAAAAAAGAGGATTTACATAAGAGAAGGTAACAAAGTCATTTTCACAGCCATACTGATGGCCTCATCTATTCGGATGCCTGCTTATGTGTCAATAACTGACAGGTGAACGGCTAGTGAACTGTCCACATCTGAGGGTACAACATGCAAAGGTACTGCACTACTATTCCTTCACGTTGCCGAACCAGAAAGGTATTAGAACAAAACTATTTTCATGACGGGGACAGTGTAATTAAAAAAATTCCGAGGTACAAAAATATACGAAGAATGAAAAATCATCTACAGAAATTTAAGAACAGAAGTGTACGCAATGCACCCATTAAACCTCAATCACCCTCTTGCAATCCTACGACTCTGTAAGCCAGACAAAAAGGTCTTAACCGAGCTGGTCTACTCTAGGCTGAGAAGCTTTCTTTCGCTTGACAACATCGTACATGGTTCAATTCTCATGAAACAGAGAAAGAAGAAGTCTCCCTGAAAACATGAGCACACATCAGTCGACTTTATTGCAGGTTGCAATGTTGAAAACCGGATTGGATTCAAGAGCCGTCACCTTTTACGATTCTCTTTCCTAGCAGTTAAGAGCAATTCTTCGAGTCTGCGTGATTTAGGTGTATAGGTTCGCCCAACATCCTTGAGCAGCTCCTGCAGCCGTTCTCGATCCTCATGTACGTCTGGGTGAACTGTGCCTAGCTTCTCCTCCTTAGCTTGTACAATATCTTCCAAGAGCAGAGTGGCCTCATCCAATCTGCATCCAACACGTTGAACCGTCAAAGGCTTGACATAACCAATCTATGTACAAGCTGCATAATCAATAGTTCACTAAAGGTGAAAGAAAGTTGTAAAATGATTCAGTTCTTCGTGCCGTGTAGGCTTGAAGCTCATGCTAATCACGAGCGATAATCATAATCACAATCGTGATCCTAACCATTAATTTACTTTAATTTCATTTTAAAACAATGCTAACCTGCAAATACAATGACCGAGTAAATTTCAAAATGCCCATGAGAGAGCTCGCCAAATGACACATCTGTTCATAAATTGACACAGAAACAGTGAGTCTGTCCATAACATCACCTTCCAAGTGCATCGTAGCTGCCAGCAAGGTTAGTGCACACATCCAAAGTGTCCAGATGATAGGAGCCGCAGGTGTCCTCTAAAATACTCCGAGAATTTTCAAACAACTCGGTGGCCTGCTCGATATCGCCAAGCTCGACGCATGTAATGCCCATTTGGTTCAAGAGCATGCCTAACAGAGACGTCTTTCCTAAACCCCCATCTCGTAACTTGCAAACCGCACTCTTGAAAGCGTCCAACGCAGCCTCAAATTTCTCCATCATGTAGTACAGAATTCCTATTTGTCCTTCAAGGCCACCCACTGCAGCTGGCTGACCTGCATATAGCTTATTAAAATTAGACAAGAAAATCGCTTACCAAGTGGATTGATAAACAGGATACAGCACAGTGAAAATTAAATGATTTACTGTTTCATTAATATAATGGTGAAGAATGAATTCAACCTGGAAGAGACCCCTGGATGGTAAGGGCCCGCCGGAGGAGCACAAGGGACGTGTCCTTCTCATTCATGATCTCATATACGGCCGCCACATCAGACAGTCCGCTTGCAATATCATTGGGATTGTTACCTACTCCCTGCCTTCCGTAGATGTGTAGAGCATTTTCGCAATACGACTTGGCCTCCCGGAACTTGTTGGTCTTCACATAAAGCTCAGCAAGACTAACATAACACCCAGCCACTGATGTGTGATTGTCGCCTTTGAGAGCCTTGAACATCGTAATAGCTTTCTGGTATACATTAACTGCCTCAGCATTTCGACCGAGCGCAACCAGTTCATCACCAATGCTAAGATTCACTGCTGCAGCATCGAGCTAGATTCCAAATAGGGTAGAACACAGCATTAATATAACTGGCATATAATGATTGAATGTACGCCCAAAACAAATAAGGAGACGCTACCTAACGGTCACTACTATCATAAGTAAAAGAGTTACCGTATATACTAGCCTGACTTCAGGTTGAAATTTGATCCTGTAACAAGCTAGTAAGTTCATCAATTTAATGACAGAGTAGACAAATTTATTAGCCTGCATCCATTTTGGATAATAGTAATATTCTACTGACATCGAAATTAAGAACAGTTCAGAACGAGGTAACATGACAAGAACAGGGATCTACGCTTAGTCACTTAAGATGCAAAGCGTACCTGGCTACTTCTCTCAGAATTTCTAAGACCAGAAACTAGGCAGACAAATAAGAACTGAATCCTCTATCGTAACCCCTCTACATCTTAATGGTGTAATAATATACCTCCAAATTGTGTTCTTGTAGGATCGTCAAAGCAATCGTCAAATTCTCCAACGACTTTTCATTATCCCCCTTAGCACTCAGGACTAGTGCCAAAAGGCGCCTATCTGCTGCTTCTTCCAAGGAGCTCTCCTCACCATGTTCTTTATGAATGGAAAGCGCATGTTCACACAAAGCCTCGGCTTTGTCGAAATCCAATGCCTGCACGAAAGGTACACAACTTTCTACTAAGGATCCGTCCTTATCATGGACATCGACACACTCCATAAGAAAACTTACTTTGACCAAATTGTTCAAATGTAACCACTCAGATGAGATAAACAAACCTGTAAGTGAGCTTCAGCAATGTAGTGACATGTTTCACCAACTCGAGGATCCAAATCTCCAAGCATAGCCTTCTGCACCCTAAGGGCACGATGATACGAATCTAATGCAGGACTTTGCTTTCCGAGCAGGTTGTATGAGTCTCCGAGCTGCATATAGCCAGAAAACTTTGCCAAAGCATGATCCTCACTTTCTCCTGTAACGGGAATGACCACTGATCTTTCCAGCAAGGGGATGGCCTCATCGAAGTTACCCAGCCTACCATATAATGCTGCCAATATATGGAGACTAGCAATGAATTCCAAGCTAAGTTGTCCATCGTCAGCTTGCTTCTCGTAGAACCTAACTGCTCTAATACCGTACTCAACTGCTTTGGATTGGTCTTCTTCCATAGAATACAACTTGGTCAGCTTGATTAGATAAGGACCTAAATTCATGTTGGAGTTCTGTGATTCATCGTTCATCATAGCATCAATTGCAGCTATCGTCATCAAGGGCATGACTTTAGATGGTGTTTCTGGTACGTTTATACTGATATCTTCACTTCCAGCATCACTAACGTTTGCACTGCTTTCCCTCATGGGAGTCGTGTTCCTGCTTTTCCGTGCAGTCGGGACCTCTTGGGTAGAAGCTTGGGACTCCTGAGGATTAAGGCGGGGATTTTCTAGTTTAGGACTTACAGATTCCTGCGGAGGGGCTAACTCTTTTGTATCACTTTGTGAAGGTCGTGATTTGGCGTCTGGAGTCTTGTCATTGGCCCTTGTCGCAGGTTTTGCTTCACCCTTCTCATGCGCTTGCACCGCCGGAGAACGATTAGTACCAAGAGTAGGAGTTGATAGTTTCCTCACAAGGGCCTCCAATTCTTGCTTTTCCTTGTTCCTACTATTTGCCGTGGTAGCAATCCTTGGCTTCTCTGTAGTGCTCTTTCTTGGTCTCTCGGATCCACCAGATTGAGCCTTGTCAAGTGCATGATGAGGTAATTTGGTGACAGATCTCTTGACAGTATCAACTTTTGTTTGGCTCAACGTAGTAGCTTTTGGGGCTAAGTCCGGTGACTTCTTGATGAGACCTGACTTGGGTTTGAGTACCTTGCTTGAAGAACTTTGATTTGCACGTTGGCTATCCCTTGCAGAAATCGTTAATCTACTCTCGTCACGGGCCGGTAAAACCGCTGGCAAGGAAGGCTCCATTACCATGCTGGCGTAGGTCAAATGAGAGTTATTTTGATGGTCGTAAAACAGGAAACAGTTGGGCCATAGAGCTTTGCATTACTCAAAGTGGTGGACATGTCGTGCTGCAGAACACAGCTGGTTGATATTCAAGCCTCAAGCTTACACATTTTAAGCGTTTCCAGTTTCTAATGTCTAGGACTGTATCTCCTAATTATGAGAGAAGCATTCTCTCACACTCGTACAATGCCTGGAATCTGTCCAGGAACCACAAATTGCTGCAATTAGAACTTGTCATGACAAAGGATGTCAGGAGGCTATCATAATAGCACGACACATCTATAACTCAGAAGTCATCAAAGCAGTTCATTATCTCACAACCAACATCCCTAAACCTAGAAAATACACCACAACCAGTAACAAAGAAGTGGATATTAGATGAAATTCCCAAAAGCCAACACTGAATCCAGAAGTAACATCTTCATTCATACCACCAACAATACTTTTTCCTAGACCATACTGGGGATTGTAAAGGTGTAGTTCGATTATATTCTGATGTGGATAGACTTCAAGCGAATTCTGTAAAGAACGAGTACGGCCTATAAAACGGACACAGTCGTCAAACACTTCGACGTACTTAAGGTTGCCTCTAAAAATGCATGATATGTACTTTTAGCTCCAATTCAAAAAGACAAGTATCAGTTACTTACCAATAAATGATCAGTCAAACCAAGAATCGAGGAAAGAAAGCAAACCTCAGAAATAGTGCAACGATATACTAAATAGATATACAATCAATAAAGATAGTTTTTTGAGATGAAGTGATGTCAGCCCTCAGAAGTATTGCCATTAAATAAAAATGAGCGAATGGATTAACAACTGACAAGAATTTCTACAAGGAAGCAGGAAACTGTGTGTAATCACACCTCTGTAAGGAATAGAAGTAACTGCCGTGTTGAGATGCATGAATGTTTGAAATTGTCAATCATACAAGACGAGACAAGGCCCTAATGAAGCTAGAAGAAAATGCTTGTAGAAGTCCTTTCGGCAATTCAAACTTCAACTCAGCGTTTTGATCTTCTGACGTCTCGTAAGTTCCGATTCTCACTTTCAAAATCCTTTCAACTCTTTCATTTCCTACCCATTCTACCTAACGAGTGAAATGACGCAAGGAAGCTCCTTTTGATCTCCTCACCGCTAAACGTAGCGCTAAAAGTTTGAAGCCATGACCACATTCAAAATTCAAAGCAAGAAAAGTGCAACCCTGACATATCTCGAAACAAACCCTCAGACCTTTCTTTAACATTACATATTCTGTAAATAAAAATGCCCACTTATCTGCTTCAAAATCCAAAGTGATATGCGAATCTTGAAGCAAACAGTGTCTAGCTTTCAAAGTTCATCACTCTCGTACGCGTACTGGCCAAAATTCCCTACATGCTCGACCTCGGCGTTAAAACTGTTACAAACCACGCGAACCATCAGCATGATCCAGTGACATTACGTACCGAGAAAACGCGCCCTTGCACTCTCACGCTGAAACCAACCGCCCGGTGCCATGAGCAATGACGCACCCACGCTACAACAGCGACAGGCATCACCTGAACGACATTCCAATGCGCCGCAATGCAAGAGGGGAAACCATCCACCAAGCCTCCTATCTCCAAATTTCGACGACCGGAAAACCTACAGGGTCAACTCCGGCATCAGTTGTACAGCAGCTAATCATGCGTACAGCACCATGACGGGACACGAAGTACAACGAAGCAGAGATCCAAACCATCTCCTCACCTTGTCGCTTCGACATTCACCGCATTCCACTCACTCACTCACTCACTCTCTCACAACAACCCACGTCTCTCACATGGGTCGTATTCATTCCCTACGACAAAACATGCGAGAGAGCCCAGTAAGCGTCCTCACGAAACCCATCTCCCGGATCGTTTCCCATCCGCTGAATTCAGATCCTGACCCCTAAACTGACAAATGTGAAGAGCAACTCACCGGCAGCAGGGGAAAGAAAGGCGCGCGACGCAACGACCCCTTCCCTGCTTGCCTGCGTGCGACGAGTAATTGCCAGAGCTCCCATGAGATGCAGCAAAATTGGCACGAAGAGGTCGCGAGACCTAGACGACGCAGCAGCAGCAGCGAGACGCTCTGGATTTGCGTGGGATATGTGTCGCGGCCTGGAGCGTGAGACGGACGCGGAGCGACCCGACTGGGCGCGAGGTGCGTTTAGCGAGGTTCGAAGCCGCGTTGATAGCTGGACCGTTCAGGCCCACGATTCCACACAGAATCTGCCGCATCTCCATCACCCCCGTCATTATCCCCCTTCAAAAGCGGCGCTGGATATAAAGGGATTTCACACTGACATGGCAAGTGGATTTATCCCTTTATGATGACACTCAAATCCTCGCCAAAAAAGTTGTAATTAAAGTAAAAGTTACCAAGAAAATTTGATTTGCAATTTTATTTCTAGTCTTTATTTGAATATATGTATTGATATAATATTTTCTATTTGTGGATTGGTAAATGTATTTTTAACTAAAATATAATATGTTGTATGGCATTTATTATTTAAAACTCTTGATTTACTTTAGTCCAATTGGATTGAATAGAATTGAAGGAAATAATTTAAGTTTCAATGCATCTTTAGGCTTCATTTCAAGATTTTTTGGCTATTGTCCAATTTTATGTAAGATAGGCTTAAATAAAATATTGAATTAGAAATTATCATCATTACTCCATAAGTGGTATATTTTTTTTAATAATTCTAAATACATACATAGAACTCAAACATGTAGTTATAATCCAATTTTAAAAAATAAAAGTATATTTAAATTTAAAAAAACCACTATATAGGCACTCCTTTTTTATTGCATAGATATCCCCCCTATATCACACATCCTAATATTCATATAATAAAACTCTTATTTACACTTATAAGTTTAAGGATAAATTTATAATAAAAGATTCTTTAAATGAAATTAATAAGCTTTTTGAAGTGAATGAAAGAATTATATGAAATATATTATGAAATTTTATTAAATTTAATTTTAAAATAAAAAATAAAAATAAAAAAGGTATTATAAGCTATTCTATATAAATATTTTATTATAAATTTACCTTAAATTTTTTTAGTATAAAAAAAAAAATTACTATATGTATGCAGAGGTGTATGGCACAAGGGATGTCTACATAGTAAAAAAAAAAGTGTTTGTTATGAACACACCACTCAAGTAGAACAAGACTTCAAAAGTTCAAAGAATTGAAATAAAATAAGTTTATTTTGTATGACAAGCAAGGAGCTACAACAAGGTACAAAAACAAGACCAAAAGGTCCAAGTTGAGCCACAAAGATTGTGTTGTCAAGCCTAATGATCACCTCAACCTCAATTCTTATATATATTTAGTACAAGGAAGCTCTTTGATGAATTTCCTTAATGCTTGGAAGTGAAGCAAGTCTAAGATCCTTCTTTGACAACTTTCTAAAATATCTAAGCATCTAAGAATCTTCTATAACAATCTAAGAATCTCTAAAACTTTCTAGGATCTTTTAAAACCTTCTTAGAACCTATTAGAATCTTCTAAGATTTTTTAGAATCTTCTTGGAACCTACTAGGACTTACTAAGACCTACTAAGGCCTTCTTAAAATCATTAAAAATCTTTTAAAATCTTTTAGAATCAAATAGAATCTTTTAAAATCTTCTTTTATTATATATCCGTAACATCACCTCCTTATTTAGCTTTAAGTTCTACAAAGAGGAATAGCATTGAAGTTGATTAAACGTAAAAGAAGTCAAAGATGTGTCACATGATATTTGCTTTATACTCAAGTTGTCTTTTGTAAGTAAGAAGATCCATTGGTCCTTACAATCAATGATAATAATCAACACCTTCTATCACAGATCAAACTTCAACTTTTGTGTCTTTGTTGCAAAAACGTCCTTCAAAAATTACTTCAAGGCATTTTTTATAGACAAGTTGTACTTCAATGATGATTGCTATAAAGCGACTGCTAGATATTCTTTGGCATCTTCTTAGTTTATGTGATTCTTTATCTTGAGATTGACAACATAAAATGTTTAGTTGAAATGGTCTTATTAGCATGGTATTGTTGTCTTGATTATCCATTTGTAACTCTATAAGCCAAATCAAAGATGTATCACAATCTTAAGGATTACTTTTAGATTTTTTTAATTTATATATATATGAAGATTAAGCTCTAAAATTTTTGAAACTGCTTCTACCTTTCTTATAAAAAAATTACAAAGTTTAAAATATATTATATTTAGATATATAAAGTAAAAATATTATTTAATACATGTTATCTTTTTATATCTAGGAGGATGTTGTTAATGAAATTTAAGTACCTTTTTGTGGCATATTGACTAAGTTTGAAGTTGGCTCCTATATGCGCTCACAAATGTTATAATCGTGCCAATATACAGAATACTTTAGTTGTCTTTGTTTTAGCTTCAAACTAAGAACTTCTTGCACCTCAAATTCTTTATAATTATTCACTTTAACATAAGATGGTAGCACTTGTATTTTTCTTAATATGCTTGATTTTCTATAAGATTCTAAAAGATAGGTATGAAAAATAAGATGTATCTTTATAGATGTTGGTAGTTCTAATCAATAAGCAACAAAGTTAATTTATTTTTAAATAATAAATAGTCCCAACTTTCAATAGTCTAACTTATTAAATGGTCAAGTAGTCTTTATATTATATTAAAGCAATCATATTTTATTGCCAACTTGAAATGGAGATTATTCCTTTTTTTACGTATCAATTAACTTTTTGAAGTGTACTTGAGCTTTTTTGAATTGAAGTTTCAAGATAGCTTAAATATCAACTATTTGGCTTATAAAGCCATTTATTTCTAAATTTTTGGATCTACCAAAAAATAATATATCTAATATTAGATAATATTTATAATTAGAATAAAATAGAATCTATTAAATAGATATATGAATTGTATTATTATAAGCAAATTTGAATAGAAACAAGTAAGATGTTTAATTATCTTATTGATAATTGATGGTACACCTTAAGTATTGCTCCAAGTTTAATTGACTCACTTTATTAGGATATTGGTTTATAAATGAAATATTGAAAAAAACTTGATATTTATTCAAAGAATTTCAAAAAATGACTTCCAAAATATGGATAGAAACTATGGTCTTTAATTTGATATAATATCATTTGGCAATCTATAATATCAATAGATATTATCAATGAAGAGTTTGATCATTTCTTCACTAATAATGGTCTTTTTACAAAAGACAAAATATATTATCTTGATAAATTGATTAACAATTATATTTATGGTATCAAAAGAATTTAATGTTAGAAGATTTGTGATGAAGTATATAGAGATAGAAGACTATAATTGCTTCAAAAATGATAGCAATTAGAAAAGTCTATATGAACAATGTCAAGGATTCTTTAATTTAGAACATGTGTTGTAAGAGTGAACAACTTTTTCATAGCTTTCCATATTTAAAGCTATCAAAAATCTCCAATAATGAATTCTAATGTCTTGTTGAACCCAATATATCTTGCAATTGGAAAGTCATGATGCATTTGGAGAACATAAAGGTGCAATGGTCCCTCTAGGATATATAGATGTTCTTTAAAGTCAAGGAGATTATTTCTAAAATTGAATATATTCAAATTATTATGGATATTATTAAAATAATATTTAACATATAAAACAAGAGAATTTGTAGTCAAGGTTGTATAAAGAAACAAAGAATCTCTTAGAATTGATAAAACAATTGCTTGAATGCAAAATTTCTTAGGTTTCAAGAACGTTGTTTGTTGTTGATTGTATATTGTTTCTCCTTCATTTGATACAAGATATGATTATTATGATGGACGTATTTCAAATCACCACATTCTAGAATCTTTTGTAATCTTTTAGAATCTTTTATAGTCTTTTAGAATCTTTTAGAATCTTTTAGAATCTTTTAGAATCTTTTAGAATCTTCTTCAGTCTTCTAGAATCTTCCATAGTCTTTCAAAACTTGCTTCAATCTTCTAAAATCTTCTTCAATCTTTTAAAAGCTTCTAAAATATTTTTAGAAGGTTTAATAGGACATAGGCCTTGTAGTATAAATAAAAGGCAAGATCAAGATATATCTCAGTCTTACCAACATAAGTTTTAGAGCAATCTCAAGTATTGCTTTGTTTTTTGATATTAATCTAATTCTTTGTTCTTGTCAATCATCTATTTTTTTTTATTCTTGTCAACCATCTAGTTCTTTATTTTAAAAATCGTTTTACTTCTGTAATCATTTTCTTATTTTTTTGCTAATTTGATATTTTGTATCCTTGACAATTTAACAAAGCTATCTAAGTAATCATATTAAAGCTTTGATTTCTTAATAGAGAGTGGATTACCCCTCTTCTTGAATATATTATTATATTTTAGAGCAGTGTGGATTATCCTCCTTTAGATTGATATGCTTACTTGTTGTAATTTGATCTTTCTTTAGAAAGAGTGAATTATTTCTTTTTTAGGATATATCACTTTATTTTAAAGGTTGTAGATTATTATCCTTTAAATTAATATTGTTTAAAAATATATTTTTTTAATATAGAAAATACTACATCAATGGCTTGTTGATTTTTTCTTTATCAATATGGAAGTAGATTAAGTTATAGGAGGTGCATCCTTATAAACAAAGAATAAAGTGGTGACTCTTACAGATCTTTGAGCTCTTTTAGATATTGTATAAGAAAAAATGGCATTCTTTTGCAATCCAAAAAATAAACTGCAAATGGAGCAAGTATTTAAAGAAATTAAGCAAAAAATTTATAGTTTGCAAAAAAAAATTAATTATTTGAGGGAAGTAGGCAATAGATAAGCTATGTACATAATTCCTCTAGAAGCTCCAAGGATTGTCATAAATGAATCAAAGGCCAATATGCCTGATAAATTTGATGGAATAAGATCCAACTTTTAAGATTTTGTGCAATAAGTATGATTTTACTTATGATTATATTTTTCTCATTATTCAGATGGATTCACTCAAGTTGCTTTTATAGGCACTTTTTTATCAGGAAGTGTTCAATCATGGTTTGCTCCATTGTTGAAAAAGAATTCTCTAATTCTATAGAATTTGGAGGCTTTTATAGAAATATTTATTATTGCATTTGGAAATAGTGATTGAAAGAGGGTGGGAGAAAAGAAGATTCAAAACCTATGACAAGGACAACATTTAGCTACAATTTATGTTACAAAATTTTAATAACTTACTTGTGATCTTGATTGGAATGATAAGGCTTTTATGGCTTAATTTTATTATGGTCTAAAAGACAATGTGAAGAATTTATTGATCACAATGTCAAGAATTGAAAGCTTAGAAGAACTCATATCTCAAACTATTACTTGTGACAATTGCCTATTTGAATTACGATAAGAGAGGCAATCAATTTTTAGTAATATCTATCAAAGTACATTTACTACATCTTCAAGAATATTGGAGAAGCCATTAATATATTTTGAATCTATATAAATTGATTTAATTCAAGCTATTAATACCAATAAAAAAAATTAGACATTGATAAGAAAATTTATATCTATATTATAGAAGGCCTAATTATAAGATAGTAAACTATCCAAATAAGTCTAGAAAATTGAAGGTACAAAGTGTAATATCTGAATTGAGGAAGTTGAAAAACAAAGACATCCAACCGGAATAGAAACCTTGCAATTGGACACCCTCAAATTTAAAGTACAAGAAAAAAGTCTCTTCCTACTTCCAGATCTAATATCCTATTATATAATTTTTGTATATATTAGAACCTTAAGATAGGATATTTTTGCTAAAATCCTTTTAAATATTAGAGCCTCAACATACTTTATAAATAAAGATTTTGCAACCAAGTATAATTTAGTACTTATAAAAAGGATCCATCCTATATCCATTAAAGTCATTGATGGATAAAATCTTATATTAGGGAATGTTATTGAAGAAATCCAACTATTGGAAGTAGTACTAAAAGATCAAGTGTTACACATTGTCTTCAATATCATTTAATATCCAATAAATCCTATTATCATTAGACTCTTTGGATTTAAATTATATAATCTTGATATTGATTGAAATTTGTAAAAGATTTTTTTAAGGCCTAAACATCAAAAGAATCACTGAGATGTGACTTCATTTTTTGGAACTAAAATATTTATACAGGCCATAAAGAAAAGAATCACATTTGCATTGTATGCTATTTCAATGAAAGATTTAATTGGACAAGTGAAATAAGATATTCCTAGTTAATATCATGACATTGAAGATGTATTTTAAAAAAAAAAAAAACACATATGTTATTAAAACATTATCTTTATGATTATACAATTAAATTATAAGATGGAGCTCAACTTCTATTTGGTCTAACTTATAATCTTTTATAAACAAAGCTTACGACCTTATAAGAATATATTAATGAAAATCTAGCCAAGAATTTTATTAAACATTCAAAATTGCTTGCAAGAATGCCTATCTTGTTTATGAAGAAGAAAGATGGTTCTTTACGTATATACATTAAGTATCAAGGTTTAAATAAGATAATTATAAAAAACCACTATCCATTACTATTAATCTCAAGATTATTAGAACAATTAGGATAGACAAAGATTTTTACAAAGATTGATTTGAGAGGTGCCTACAACCTAGTTAGGATCAAAAAAAGAGATCAATGGAAGATGACATTTTGTACAAGATATAGAAATTTTGAGTACAATGTTATGTCTTTTGGACTTACAAATACACTTGTAATCTTTCAACATATGATGAATGACATCTTATAGGGATATTTACATGACTTTATAGTCATCTACCTCGATGATATCTTGATCTTTTCTAAGAATAAACAAAAATATGAACATCATGTACATATGATATTGGAAAAACTATAGAAAAGTGGATTGTATGTCAAATTGAGAAAGTGCTCTTTCCATCAACCATCAATTAAATTTTTGGAATACATTACCTCTAAAAATGAGATTTTTATAGATCCAAAGGAGATACAAACTGTTATAGAGTAAAAACAACCATTATTAATTAAAGATGTACAATGTTTCTTGGAATTCCTAAATTTTTACAAAATCTTCATCAAAGATTATTCTAAGATTGTAGCTCCATTATTATGATTTATAGGCAAGGAGAAATTTATTTGGAATAACAAGACTAAAAAAGCATTTAAGAAGCTAAAATAATCTTTCACTTCAACTCTTATACTTATTCATGCTGACTCAAGAAAATCATTCATTTTGAAAACAAATGCCTTAGATTTTTTACTTAGATCTGTACTCTCTCAAATTGATGATGATAGTCAATTTTATTTAGTAGTATTCAACTTTTAAAAATTTTCTTATAGGAAACGATAGTCTTTATATTAGAGGATTATATGAAGAAGGAACTATCATACCCCAAACAACAAAGTTCATACTTATTGCTAACAGGATCCCGCAGATGAGTACGTTTGATAAGGCAGTGTGGAGTAGAGTGAGAGTAATACCATTTATATCAACATTCGTTGACAAGCTTGAACCATCCCATGATCCTCTTACAACACACATGAAAGATATTAACTTTTCCAGCAAGATTCCTATGCTTGCTCCAATTTTTATGAGGTTGATTATAGAAGAATATAAGGATTACCTAGCTCATGGTCTTGAAGAACTTGATGAAGTGAAGGAGTGCATAGAAATCTGTTCGTGATTGTAACTATATTGTTTCTTCTTCTAGTAAACTCCTTCGCAGTAACTATTAATGGAAATACCATCAAGCCATTGTTGCATCTTGTCAACCTTTCATACGTTTTTAGTGTAACTCGCAATATGCCATTACCAAATAAGCAAGGATATCTAGATTTATTATATGGCAATTGTTGATACTTTTGAAGAATGGTGCCATTTATTGGAGAAGACTCAATACAAGATTATAATATATACTAATCAAAAAAATTTAGAATATTTTAAGAGTGTTTAAGTTTTGAATTGTCATCAAGGACGACAGAGCATGTCATTATTTTGATTTGATTTTTTGATTATATATTGTCAAAAAAAACTTCAAAGAAAATTAGATGCCTTTTTTTGACAATCATATCTTATATCAAGAATAGAAGATATTGTATTAGATCAACAAAAATCAATCATGTTGAAGCCGTCCAATTTGTAGTTGAAGACATTGACAATATCTATCTATGTAGATACAATTCTTAAGACAAAATCTAGAGAGCAATGAAGACAAATCCATTTGTGGATAGCATTTAATGATGTTTAAAAAATGAATTAGTAGAAGAAAATAATAATTTTAAATTCAAGGATGGATTGTTGTATTTCAAGGATCTCTTGTATATTCTTCTAAGCCCTTTAAGACTTCAAATTCTTCAAGCACAACATGACCTTCTAACAGCTAAATGCTTTGGCTTTAATAAGACTATAGAATTAATATCAAGAAATTATTGATGGCTTCAAATGTCAAAATTGGTGAAGGAATTCATCCAATTATACAAAATTTGTACCCGAGCAAAGATTCTAAGATACCAACTATATAGAATTTTCTAACCACTTCTAATTCTTAAAAATCCATAGTAATTGTTATCCATAGGCTTCATTATAGACCTCTCAATTTCTAATAGAAAAGACTCAATTTTTGTGGTGGTAGACTGTCTTACCAAAATAGCATATTTTATCTTATATAATAAGATTATTTTTAAAAAAGAAATTGCAAAGTTTTTTATTGATAATATTTATCAAATACATGGCTTTTCAAATGACATCATTTTGGACTAAAGACCACAATTTGTATCAAATTTTTAAAGAGAACTATTTCAAATTTTGAAGGTCAAGATCAACCTTTCATCAACTTATCATTCTCAAATTGATAGCCAAATAGAATGGGTGAATTAGATCTTAGAATAGTATCTTTGTTACAATATAAATTTCTAACAAGATGATTAGATAGATCTCTTACTATTGGCTAAGTTTACATATAATAATACTGAATATTCTTTGATAAAATAAACTCCATTCTTCTTAAATTATAGACACCACGTTAAAATAAATCTATTCGAAATTGAAGATGTAGGAAGTCCTATTGTAGAAAATCAAGCTACATACTTAAAAGCCGTCTATGAAGAATTAAAACTCCAATTGCAAATGGCTTAAGATCAATATAAAGACTATGCAAATATTTATGACAAGAACCAATCAAAGTTCAGGATAGGAGATTGTATCTGACTATTCCAATAAAATATACAAATAAATTGACTATCAAAGACTTTGACCATTTATAATTCTACACCAAATAAATCCAATAAATTTTTGTTTTAAATTAGCAAGTAACATACACATTTATCTAGTCTTTCATGTCTCGCTTTTAGAACCTATTATAAATCAAGTATTATTGGAAGAGCTCTTCCACCACCAACTCTAATTAAAGTCAATCAAGATTTTAAATACAAAGTGGATGAAATATTCAATATGCATATAGAACATAGACAATTAGAATATTGAAAGGACTATGGAGTTAATAAAAGAATATAGAAACCTTCAGATAACCATAGGAATGCATCTAAGAAAATTCACAAATTTCATCAATAATATTCTAAAAAATCTAAACTTAATTGCCATTAATTTTTTTTATAAACACCAATATTTCTTTGCTTCTAAATGATGCTTTTTTTTATCAATGGTAGAAAATCAATATAAAAAAAAAAAGCTATGCGAAGATCTTCACTTGTATATAATCATTTTTTTCAAGATAGAATAGATCTTGCTAGAAGCTTGTTAATTACAATATCAATTCTTTGTATTTTGAGGGATTTGTAAGAATAAGAGTAAAAAGATTCTTTTGCCATACAAGTGGCTAATGAACCAATACAACTTTTATAATCTGCTAGGTTTAAAGAATATGAATAAGATAAAAAAAGAATATTCTAATGCCAAATAAGGCCATATTTAGAATCTTTGGTGGTACAACCTCATTACAAAAATCTTGATTCAAATATCCAAGCTCTGATAATACTCTTTAAAGTTGGAAGGATGATTCCAAGTAGAGCAAAAATTATGTTTGGAGGATATTTTAAAGGTTGCAATAAAGAACAGATTCTTAGATGGGACGTTGGTACAATATATGTTACATGTGGAGGCTATCAATGCCATTTCAAGGATCTTGTTGAACTAGTAACCAACAAAAAAAAGACAGCATGTGTTACTTCTTTACTCCAATAAATTTTAAATTTCTTATATATATGATGTAATCATCAAATCACTTTGGTTCTTTGTGAAACTCATCGCTGAAAAGAAAGGTGATGTCACGGACATACTTCAAGTCACCACATTCAAAAACCTTCCTCAGTCTTCTAAAACCTTATGTAATCTTCTAAAATCTTTTAGAATCTTCTTTAATCTTCCAAAATTTACCTCAATCTTTTAAAATCTTCTAAGATACTCTTAAAAGGTTTAATAGGACATATGCCTTATAATATAAATAGGAGGCAAAATCAAGGTACATCTTAGTCTTATTAATACAAGTTTTGGAGCAATTCAAAGTATTGTTTTGTTTTTTGATGTTGAAGTAAAAACAAGATAAAAACATGCTCTAATGAGCTTAATGATAATTTAAAATACAAGTCAACATAACATATTTAAGATTCTTATTATTTGTATAATTAGCCATTGGATGTAAAGTACCTTCAAGAAAATGGCACCATTTTTGGAAAGAATCTATAATTATAAAAATTCATTGTTATAAATATAATAATTAATTTATATAATCAAAAAATTTCTAAAATAAAATATAATTAGATATAATCTTTTTTTCTCTCTTAGATTGTGATAAGATTGCTTTCAATACAAAGTTTAAGGCATCAATTTCTATAAAAAAATATCTTTAAAAAGTTTAAATAAGTTAAAATAGAGATTGTCGTGAATGTTGTTATTTAGTATTTAAAAGAAATTTAGCTTTTGATCTCTATTTAAGCTTCTTCTTGTATATCAATTATATAAGAAAAGTGGTTATTTGAGAATAATTATTGATGAAGATCTTATGGAAGTTTGCAAATTCAAAAAATCATTAAACATCACGTATCAATTATAAAATTGTTCAATTACTAATGATCTTAATTTTCTTTGGATCTATCATGAAGCCTTCATTTAACATAATGTAATGAAGAAATTTTACTTAGGACTCATAAAATTTATATTTTTCTAATTTGGCATATTATCCACTATCTTATAATCTTTATAAGATAAGGCGGGCATATCATTCATGCTCTTTTAGTATTTTGGAATAAATTAGGATGTTGTCTAAATAGCATATAATAAAGTTATAAAAAAAATCACAAAATACATCATATATCAAATGTTGGAAAATGGTTGGTACATTTATAAGACCAAAAAATATGACATTATATTCAAATTATCCATATTTTATAAAAAAAAATAGTCTTCCATTCATTTTCTTTTTTAATGCATGTTAAATTATAAGCTTTCTAGAGATCTATTTTAGTATAGATTTTAATTTGATCCAATTGGTTAAAGAATCTAGATATCAATGGCAAAGGATAACAATTTTTTATTATCACTTTGTTGAAACTATGGTAATTAACGTTGTTGTGTTATAACATGGCTATAGGATGAAAGAGCAAAAGAAGACATATATTATAGAAAAACTTAATTAAAGACTAAGTAATAAAATTATTTTAAAAAATATAGATAAAAAAATAAAAAAATAAAGAAATAATAAAAAAAAATTATATTAATATTATCTTTTTATTAAAAGAGCTTCTATTTACTTTGTAGGGCCATAAATAAGACAAAACAAGAAAGATTAGTAAAAAATACTACTATAGGTATTTTAAGATCAAAATAAAAAGTAATTTTTAATAAAAATTATCTAAAAAAATCTTAGATTAATACTTAAAGAGGACTAATTGTGAACCACAATCAAAGCTAGATGCTGAGGCACAAAATTGTATGCCTACAACAAATAGAAGATTCTTTTGTTTATTAGAGACTAGAATTTGAAAAAAAACTTGATAAATTTTCTTTAAGTGTTGATTTTAAGGATTTTGAATTTATAATGACTTTGTGAGAGCTATGCAAAGTCAAGATTCTATTTGAATGACTTTGATTATTGAAAAATAATGTAGATGTATATTTTAGAGCATATTATGAGTTTTGTATTAGTTCTATAAGTGAAAATTTGTGGATTTGTGAATAAAGCTGGATTAATTGTCTATTGTAAATTTTAGCTTAATACAATGGTTAGATCAAAGATCATTGAAATTTAAATAAGTTAGAATCTCAAAAATTGGATTTTGAGAGTTAATGAGGGTTTCTATGATTTAAAGCAATCTGCTAGTTAGATTGAAATGGTTCTTTTTTGAGTTGATAGTTAATTTAGTTTTTAATATTTTAATAAAACTTAGAATATATAAAAGATGCAAAAAGAAAATATTAATACTAGAAGATTGATATTAAGATTGAAGAAGAAAAACGGCCAACATCTTAAAAGATTAGGAGCTTTTTCTCTTAATTTGTTACTTCAAATTCCTTCAAATTTTGTATTTTTTTTAATTAATAGGTTAAAAAGTATACAAATTTTGAATGAAGATAAAAAAATTAATTTAATAATTATTAAAATTTTAAATTTATTATTGAATTTGATTAATATTTATTTAATATCACAAATATATTCTAAATTACTATTTTTTAAAATCTTCTATAATCTTCTGTAGCCTTTTAGAATCTTCTTTAGTCTTCTAAAGTTTTCTAAAATCTTCTTTAGTCTTTTAAAATTTTTCAAAATCTTCTTTAGTCTTTTAGAATCTTCTTTAATCTTCTAAAATCTTTTTAGCCTTCTAAAATCTTTTAAGATATTCTTAAAAGCTTATATAGATGCTTCATAGACTTCTAAAAACTTTCTAATTTCTTTTTTAGTTAGAATCTTTAATAGATATTTCCATCAAGCTAAAGAAGCTTTTGTAGAAGGTTTGATAGGACATAGAACTTATAGTATAAATAGAAGGCAAGACCAAGGTACATCTTAGATTTGCCAACACAAGTCTTAGAGTAATTCAAAGTGTTGCTTTGTTTCTTGAAGATATTATTGTATTCTAGAGGAATGTAGATTATTCCTCTTCTTCAAGATATTATTGTATTTTAGAGGAATGCGGATTATTCCTCTTCTTGAAGATATTATTATATTTTAGAAGAATGCGGATTATCTTCCTTTAAACAAGTATGCTTATCTATTGTAATTTGACATTTTTTTTAGAAAGACTAGATTATTTCTTTTGTAGGATATATCATTATATTTTAGAGGTTAAAAGTTATTTTATTTTAAATTAATATTATTTAATAATATTTCTTTTTGATATTAAAAATATTACATTAAAAGCTTGTTGATTTTTTTATTTTTTATTTTTATTTTTATTTTTTTTTTGTCAATATAAAAATAAACCAAGTTATAAGAGGTGCACCTTTATAAATAGAAAATAACATGGAAATTCTTATAGATCTTCAAGCTTTTTTGGATACTATACAAGAAGAAATGGCATTCTTTTACAATCCACAAAAAAAATTATAAATAGAATTAGTATTTGAAGAAACTAAATAAGAAATTCATAATTTGTAGTAAGAGATTATTTAATTGAGAGAAGCAAGTGGTAGACAAGCTATACACATAATTCTTACAAGAGTTCTAAGGATTGTCATGAAAGAGCCAAAGGCTAATATACCTAATAAATTTGATAGAATAAAATTCAGCATTGAAGATTTTGTATAACAAGCATAGCTCTATTTATAATTATAACTTTCTTATTATTTAGATGGATTCACTTAAGTTGCTTTTACAAGCATCTTTTTATCAAAAAATACTTGATTATGGTTTATTCCACTATTAAAAAAAAAAAAAATTGATCTTATATAATTTGGAGGCTTTTGTAGAAAGATTTATTGCCGTATTTGGAGAGAACGATTGGGAGAAGGTAGCAAAAAAGAAGATCCAAAACCTACAACAAAGACAATGTTTAGCTGCAATTTATACTACAAAATTTCAATAACTTACTTGTGATCTTGATTGGAATGATAATGCTTTTATGACTCAATTTCATTATGACCTAAAGGACAATGTGAAGAATTTATTGATCACAATACCAAGACTTAAAAACTTAGAAGAATTCATGTCTCAAGCTATTACTTGTGACAGTTACCTATTTGAATTGCGACAAGAAAGGCAATCAATTTTCAGCAATGCGTATTAAGATACAACTGCTACATCTTCAAAAACATTGAAGAAGCTATCAATATATTTTAAATCCATGCAGATTGATGCAATTCAATTCAATCCATTAACATCTATAAAAAAGGTTAGACATTGAAAAGAGAATTTATATCTATATTGCGGAAGATCTAATCACAAGGCAATAAATTATCCAAACAAGTCTAGGAAATTTAAGGCACAAAGTATAATATCTAAATTAGAGAGGTTGAAAAACAAAGATGTCTATCCACATAGGAACCTTGTGGTTGAATATTTCCAAATCTAAATTACCAAAAAAAAGTCTCTTTCTACTTCTAGATCTAATGTCTTATTTTATGCTTCTTGTATATATAAAAATCTCAAGACAAGAGATTTTTGCTAAAGCCTTTTTAGATACTAGAGCCTCAATATACTTTATGGATAAAGATTTTGCAACCAAGTATAATTTAATACTTGTAAAAAAGATCCATCTCACACATATTGAAGTCATTGATGGACAAAACCTTATATCATGGCATTTTATTGAATAAATCCAACCATTGAAAATGGTACTAGAAGATCAAGTATCATACATTGTCTTTAACATCATTTGATATCTAACAAATCATATTATCATTGAATTTCTTTGATTTGAATTACATAATCTTGATATCGATTGGAGTTTGTAAAAGATTTTTTCAAGGCCTAAACATCAAAAGAAGCAATGAGGTGTGACTTCATTTCTTGGAGCTAAAGCATTTATATAGGCCACAAAGACAAGAATTATATTTGCATTGAATGCTACTCCAATGAAAGATCCAACTAAGCAACTCAAGGAAGATATTCCTAGTCAATATTAAGATTTTGAAGATGTATTTGAGGAAAAAAAAAACAAAAATATTATCAAAACATTATCCTTATGATTGTGCAATCAAATTACAAAATAGAGCTTTGTATTCATTTGGTCCAATTTTTAATCTTTCACAAGACTATTAGAACAACTAGGACAAACAAAGATTTTTACAAAGATTGATTTGAGAGGCACCTACAACCTAGTTAAAATCAAAGAAGGAGATCAATAGAAGATAATATTTTATATAAGGTGTGGACATTTTGAGAATAATGTTATGCTTTTTGGACTTATAAATGTACCTATAATCTTTTAGCATATAATAAATGATATCTTTTGAGAATATTTAGATGACTTTGTAATCATCTACCTAGATGATATCTTGATCTTTTTTAAGAACAAACAAGATTATAAACACCACATATATATGGTATTGGAAAAATCATAGTGTCGTATTGTGATTTGGCTACTATGTAAAAATATTATATATATATATATATATATATATATATATGTATAAAATTTATTATATACTCAAGTGAAAGTCATATTAGTGGATTTTTATTAATTACAAAATATAGTTAGATTATTAATTTTTAAAAAAATTATTTAAAAGGGCTATTATTGAGATTTATATAATATATATATATATATATATATATTAGTTATTTTGAGGTTGATTTTATATTGATAATAACTTTATATATTTTGAATTATCTTTGTTAGACATTGGTGATCCTTGAAATCTTATTTTAATTCTTTTATTTGATATTTAGAACACATATTATGTAAATCTTATTTTTAAAAAAATTAAAAAAGAGATTATAATGTGAAAAGGAGTAGTTAGGCCATCCATGTCGATGAATGGAGATGGATGATAGAAATCTCTATTCTTATTGGCCAAAAGTCATGCCCAATGGACTTCAAGGAGGTTGTCTAAGGCCTTATTAGGAATTAGGATTTCTCTTTTGAAGGCATTTGAACATCAAAGGTTAGAATCAGCAAGTTTAGATTTTTAACTATGATTTTGGTGCAAAAATTGAGTGATTTGGATATTTTATGGAGATATAGGCACTCAAAGTTAAGGTATCAAAATTATATCTATTATCTTTCTTTTGTGCATAACTTGCACATGAAAAAAGCAATAAAGGATTGATGACTGGAGTTGAAAAGATTACTTTCTTGGCTATAATTTTTAAAGATGGCTTGATGAATTCTAAGCTAGGATAAAAGAAATATTGAAAGTTGAAATCAATGCTTGCAATCTAAAGGCAATAAGTGATCCAATTTAATTATTGGTTGCGTTTTGAACTATATCTTAAGCAATTTGATAAGTTTTTGGCTCAAAATTTTTAAAAATATGTATTTTCATATTACAAAATTATATATAAAATTTTTGTGGCATTAAGGTTTAGGATTTTTTGATATATAAAAGAAATAGTGCTCAAGTGTCTATAAACTAGGGATTTAAGTATCTATTAGGATTTTTAAGATATCAATGGATTGAAAGCAAATCAACAGTTAAATATTCTTGTGGTAAAATTCAAGGATATAAGCTATACTTTAGAAAAATTTGATAAAATTTGATCAAGAATTATTGCATTCTAAAGTTTGGAAAGAAATTATTTTTTTTTAGGTGAATAAGCTATTGAAAGATTTTGTTGCAATTTGAACATTTAGTACAAATTAAAGAGATTTTGTAGGAGCTAAGATTTTATGGAGGTTAAAAAATGGATATATGGAGCTATAATAAAATTTTGATATGAAGATGAGGTTTTGAAAGGAGATTAGGGATTTTCTTAAAAATTATTAAAAATCTAACTTATCAACAACTAGTTAGTTATGATTTTATATAGAAAGGAATATTAAAAAAAATTTATATATCAAAAAAAAAATTTATGTACAAATCTACTTAAATATAAGAATTTTTTATTAGTATAATATTTTTAATAATATTATTATATTATTTTTCTTTTTTATTAAAGAAAAATCACTTATTAGAGTCTTGCTAATAAGTTATAAGTAAATTCTATACAGCCAAGTATCCAATATATTTTTAGATTGAAAATCATACTACACAAAAGTAAATTGTATGCCAAATTGAAAAAGTGCTCTTTTCATCAACTATTAGTCAAAGTTTTGGAATATATTACTTTTGAAAATGGAATTTTTATAGATCCAAAGAAGATACAAACTGTTATAAAGTAGAAACAACTGTCATCAATCATAGATGTATAATATTTTTTAAAATTTATAAATTATTATAGAATCTTTATCAATGATTATTTTAAGATTACAGCTCTATTAATAAGACTTATAAGAAAGAAGAAATTTATTTGAGACGACAAGGTTGAAAAAGCATTCAAGAAGTTAAAAGAATCCTTTACTTCAGCTCCTATACTTATTCACATAGATCCAATAAAATCATTCATTTTAAAAACAAATACCTTAAATTTTATAATTTCATCTGTATTCTTTCAAACTAGTGATGATGGTCAACTTTATCTAATAGCATTCTACTCTAAAAAATTTTAAGCTACAAATATCAAATATAAGATCTACAACAAAGAATTATTGGCAATTGTTGATGCTTTTGAAGAATGGCGTCATTTGTTAGAAAGAGCTCAATATAAGATTACAATGTATAGTGATCACAAAAATTTGGAATATTTTATGAGTGCCTAAATTTTGAACCACCATCAAACACTATGGAACATGTCATTATTTCAGTTTGATTTTGCAATTATATACTATGTACAAAAACTTCAAGGAAAATTAGATGCCTTTTCTTGATGTTCATATTTTGCACTAAGAATAGAAGATATTGTATTAAATTAATAAAAATTAGTCATATTGAAACCATCCAATTTACAATTGAAGACATTGACAATATTTACATATATAGATATGAATTTTAAGTTAGAAATCCAGAGAACAATGAAGATAGATCCATTTGTGAATAACATTCAACCACATCTAAAAAACATAGAGGTGGAAGAAAACAATAATTCGAAGTTCAAAGATGGATTGTTGTATTTCAAGGATCTCTTGTATGTTCTTTCAAGCCTTTAAGATTTCAAGTTCTTCAAACACAACATGATCTTCTAGCAGTTGGATGATTTGGCTTCAATAAGATCTTAAAATTAATATCAAGAAATTATTCATAGCTTCAAATGTGAAAATTGGTGAATGAATTTATTCAATCATGTGAAATTCATGTTCAAGCAAATGTCCCAAGACACCAACTATATGGACTTTTTCAACCACTTCCAATTCCTAAGGATCCATACCAATTATTATCCATGGACTTCATTACAAATCTTTTGATTTCCAATGACAGATATTTAATTTTTGTGGTGGTAGACCATTCTATGAAGATGGCACATTTAATCTTATATAATAAGATTATTTATAGAAAAAAAACTAAGCTTTTTATTGATAATATTTATTAAATACATTGCCTTCTATATGACATCATTTTGGACCAAAGACCACAATTTGTATCAAATTTTTGGAGAGGACTATTTCAACTTTTAAAGATCAAGATCAATCTTTCATGAACTTATCATTTTAAGATCAATAATTAAACAAAACAAGAGAATTAGATCTTGAAACAATATCTTTGTTATAATATAAATTATCAATAAGATGATTGGGTGGATCTCTTACTATTAGCTGAGTTTGCATTGTCATATAACATGGTCTTCTATCTGGGAATACATTGGATACCTGGCTGTAGAGAGTTTATTTGAAACTTAATGACAAAAATCCAACAGGTGATTTGTTCTTAATAAAAAGGATAAATAATACAACAATCTTACAAAAGAGAAGTTATATATATAAACCCTCTTATATTCAAGTAAGTTTGTACAAAAAGGGTTCAAATTTCCACAAAAACCCTTCAAAACTTTGTTCACATGCAAGGACTTATTTCTTACTGAATTTTAGAATTCTATAACTCTTGATCCAACCATTCAATTTCTATAAAATTTAGTTCAAAGTATAGATAATCTTCTTAAGTTTCACTACAAGAAAGAATCAATCATAAATTCATTTTCAATTGTCCGATATCTCAAAATCCCTAGCAAGTGCTTAAAACCCTAGCTCAGAGACACCTGAGCACTATTTTCCTTATATCTCACAAATCCAAAACCTTAATACCACAAAATTTTTGCACATATATATATATTTTTGAGCCAAAAATCTTTCAAATTGCCTAAGATATAGCTCAAAATATAATGACTATGTAAGCAGGTCACTTACTACCCTTAAGTTTGTAAGCACTGACTTCAACTCCTAATATCTCCTTCACCCTAGCTTGGATTTTATTGAGCCATATGTAAAAAGTATAGCCGTAAAAGTGCTCTCTCCAATCTTAGTTGTTAATCCTTGATTGCTCTGTGTACGTGCGAGTTATATCTAAAAGAGTGATAATAGGTCCAAAATCAACACCTTAACTTTGAGCACCTATAATTTCTTCATAAAAATGAAAATTACACAAAATTTGCACCTAAACCTTATGATCCTAGCCTCTGATGTTCGACTCCTCTCAAAAAACAAACCCTAATCCCTAATAAATCCTCGGGCAGCCTCTTTAAAGCCCATTGGGCATGATTTTTGGCCAATTAGAATAGAGATTTCTATCATCCACCTCTTTTCATCCATATAGATGGCCAAAATACCCTTTTTATACTAAAAATCTTTTTCTAACCCTTCTTCTTATAAGATTTACATACTTTGTGCTTTAAGCATCAAATAAAAGAAGTAAAGTAAAATTTTAAGGATCGCCAATGTCTAACAAAGGTGACTTAAGATATATATAAGTTACTATCAATATAAAATCAACCTCAAAATCACTACTAAAATAATATAAGGTTGTATAAACCTTAATAATAATCCTTTTAATAGATCCTTTTTAAACTAGCAATCTAACTACATCCTATAACCAATAAAAGTCTATTGATATGGCTCTCATTTAATTATGTAATAAATTATACATTAAATATACATGTATAATTTTTTCACATGATAGCCAAACCACAACACAACAACATATAATAACATCAAACATTCTTCAACAAAATAAATTCTATTTTTTTCAAACTATGTATACCAGCTTAGAATAGATCCATTTCAAATTGAAGATGTAAGAATTTCTATTGTAAAAAATCTAACTACTTATTTGAAAGCCATCCATGAAAAATTAAAATTCCAATTGCAAATGGCTCAAGGCCGATATAAAGACTACATACACATTCATTACAAGAGCCAATTAAAATTTAAGATAGGAGATTGTGTCTAGCTACTCTAATAAAATATATAAATAGATATACCATCACAAAAGTTAGATTATCTAATATTTAGACCATTTATAACACTATATTAAATAAATCTAATAAGTTTTTATCTTGAACTATAAAGTAGCATGCACATTTGTCCAATATTTTATATCTTACTTTTAAAAACCTATTATAAATTAAATATTATTGGAAGAATTCTTCTACCACCAATCTTATTGAAGTCAATCATCAGCTGAAATATAAAATAGATAAAATATTAGACTTGTATATAAAACATAAAAAATTAAAATATTTTATTCATTTGAAGGATTATGGAGTTAATGAAAGAATATAGACACTTTTAGATAACTTTAAAAATTTACCTAAGAAAATTTACAAATTTTATTAATAATATCTTAAAAAACCTAGATTCAATTGCCATTGAAGAATTTGTGGATATCAATATTTATTGACTTTTAAATGATACTTTTTTACTAACAATAGAAGATTAATATATTAAAAATAAATAAATAAATAAAAACCATGCTAAGACCTTCACTTATATATAGTCATTTTTTCCAAGATAAAATAGATCTTACTAGAAGCTTATTAACTATCATATCAAATCTTTGCATTTTGATGGACTTATAGGAACAAGAGTTAAAAGATCCATATAAGCGCCTAATAAATCATTGTAACTTTCAAAATCTATTGGATTAAGAAAACATAGGCAAGATGAAGAAAGAATATTTTAATATCAAATAAGGCCATATTTGGAATCTTTGGAGGTATGGCCTAATTATAAAAATCTTGATTCAAATATCCAAGCTCTAATGATACTCCTTGAGGTTAAAAGATGACTCCAATTGACCCAAAAATTATGTTTGGAGGATGTTTTGAAAGTCACAATAAAGAATAAATTATTGAATAGGACATTGGTATGGCTAAAGTTATATCTAAAAGCCATTGAAGCCATCTCAAGGGTCTTGTAGAATTGGTTAATGATGAACAAAGGATAGAATATATTATTTTTTTATTTTGACAAATTTTAGATTTTTTACATATGAAATTTATTCATTTAATCATTTGGGTTCTTTGTAGAATTTTTTGTTAAAAAGAGAGGTGACATCATAGACATACTTTAAGTTACCACTTTTGAAAACCTTCTAGAATCTTCTAAAATCTTTTGTAGTCCTCTAAAATCTTCTTCAGTCTTCTAAAATCTTTTAGAATTTTTTTTAATCTTCTAAAAGCTTCTTTAGTCTTCTAGAATCTTCTTCAATCTTCTAAAATCTTTTAAGATATTCTTAAAAGCTTCCAAAGATGCTTTATAGACTTCTAAAAACTTTTTAATTTCTTTCATAGTTAGAATCTTCTATAGATATTTCTATCAAGTTGAAGAAGCTTCTGTAGAAGGTTTAATAAGTGTCACGGATATAAGATCTGCTCTAATAGTTATCAAAGTAATATAGATAGATAAAAATATATTAATTTGATAATATCTTATAAAAAAACTTTCTAGAAGCTTTATAGATATAACTTCATCTTTATACATATCTATAGGTGATAGATAGATTAAAAACTTGGCCAACAAATTAGTTACATGCCGCACATGTTGATAGCTTATAGAATAAGCTAATTATGTACCATACATGTAAAAAACTTGTTTTATAAGTTAAAATATGTCTTATAAATTGTATATGTATTGAAGGTCTTATAAAACGTCGCCATGTAGCTATTAGATAGATAATATATATAGAGATAAGAATGAAAACTTCTTTACTCTTGCCAATTCTTTTCTTGCTTTTAGTTTAGTTCAAGAGTCTTTATAATTTTTAGTCTTTGGCAATAGCTATTCCAATTTCTTTTTGAATATATATACTTTCTTATTTCTATTTTGTCGTTTTTTTTTAATATAAGTTTCACTGATTTATGCATCTTCTTTCAATTCATGTCCTTGATATATTGATAAGAATACACATATAATATCAAAGTTGTCTTTTTTTTAAAATTAAGAGTGGAATATCTCTTTCTCTTGATAGAATATAAGTACATTAGAAATTATAGATTAACCACTTTTAAATTGATATTATTCTTAGAATTTTCTTTTTTTTTTTTTTTCTTTTTTCTTTTTTCTTTTTTTTTTTTTCTTTTTCTTGAGTGTTTTATTTTGTATTTCTTGAGTGAAAGTAGACTTATTTTCTATTTTATTATCACAGTAGAACTTGCTAAAACAAAGAATCCAATCATACAAATGTAAGAACAAATGAAAGGGTTAATGCTTGTAATTTATCAACTTAATTTACCACCACAAGGAGCAATAAGATTTATAGAAAGTAAAGATATAGAGATGATTGGAGTTGCTTCAATATCTACACCAAGTCATACTACTTTAGTTACAATAGAACATTGTTCAATCATCAAAGAACCAAAAATTAGTTTGTTTGAAAAATTTGATGGCATAAGATTTAAATTTTGAAGATTCATCAATCAAGTATAACTGGTGATTGAATTTCAACCTCAAAGTTATCCAATTCAAGGATCACAAGTCAAGTTTATTAAAATACTACTTTCAAGTTTTATTTTATTGTGATTTTTATCCTTCTTTGAATAACATTATCAAATATTAGATAATTTAGAGGCATTTTTAGAAGAATTTTATCTATGTATAAAAAATATAATGCAATTTGTGTTACAATCAATAAGATTCTTATCTTGCAATAAGACAATTGATTAGTGATATTATGTGCTTTACAATTTTGACAACTAGCAACTGATATCAAGAAGGATAATACTGCATTCATTAATCAATTTTTTTATAGATTGTAATATGAGATAAAAAAAATCATTGCTCAATTTATCCAATCCTCAAACATTAAATCAAGCAATTGACTTTGTTGTAAAGTGTGACAATTGGCTTTTTGAATTTCAATCTAAAAATCATACAAAAGAGCCTCAATATTATTATAATTCAATGGCAATACCAACATCTTGTTAATATATATATTTAGAAGTAGAAGACATGTAAATTGACGTGGTATATTTTAAATCTCTTGTTGAATAAAAAAAGACTCGTTGTCGCTAAAAAAGATTATATTTATATTGTGGAGAACCTAAACATACTACTCAATATTGTATAAAAAAATGATGTAACTATAAAATGATAAGTATGGTTGTCAAAGAAGACAATATGTTAAAAAATAAGTTTGTCCAACTATAATAGGGACCGTGCAATTGGAATCTTATACAACTCTTAGTAAAAGTCTTATTTTTTTCTCAAAATTCTCTTCTTATTTTATAATAGATACATATTTAGAACCTAAAAATCATAAAGCCTCTATTTTATTAGATTCAATAGCCTCAATGTATTTTTTAGATAAAAAATTTGTTAAAATTCATAAAATACATGTAATATATAAAACTAAATCCATATATATATAAAAGTCATAGATGGTCATTTGTTATCTTTTGAAGATATTATTCATAAAATCTTTCCTATAAATATAACAATAGATAGTCATAATAATTATATAATCTTTAATATAAATAAATCTTCTTCTAATCTAATTATTTTAGATTTATCATAGCTAAAAAAATATAATCTTTAAATAGATTCAATTTTTCATAGACTTGACTTTTTTCAAAGTATTAAGAAGAGTCTTGTTAATCAAATGAAAAGCCATAAGTTTGGTATAATAAAATTTATATTTATAGATATAAAAGCTTTTATGCATGTAGCAAAAAAAAGATCACCTTTTGCTATTTATGCCACACCCAATTCTAATAGTGGAAAGACTTCAAGTGGTATTCCAAGCTAGTATCAAGATTATTAAGATGTTTTTGAAAAGAAGAAAGTAGATATTCTTCCAAAGCATTGTCTATATGATTATTCAATCGATTTCAAAGACGGAACTTAGCCTCCATTTGGACCAATCTACACTTTATTATAAAATGAGTTGATTGAACTCAAAGAATATATTGATGAGAATTTAGCCAAAAATTTCATACGTCATTTAAAATCTCTAACAAGAGTTCTTTTTTGTAAAAAAAAGAGATGGATTAGTACAAATGTGTGTAGATTATCAAGAAATCAATAAGATTACCATCAAGAATAAATACCTTTTATCTTTAATATCTAGATTTTTTGATCAATTAAATCAAGCTAAGATTTATATAAAAATAGATCTATAAGGAACGTGCAACCTAGTCTGCATCAAAGAAGGAGATAAATAGAAGACTATATTTTGAACAAGATATGGACACTTTGAATATAATATTATACCTTTTGGACTAACAAATGTACCAAATGCTTTTCAACATCTCATGAATGATATTTTTTGTGAGTTTCTGGATAATTTTATTGTTTGTTACCTAAATGACATTTTAATCTATTCTAAGAATGCAAAGAGTATGAATTATATGTTTGTCATATATTATAAAAACTTAAAGATACAAGATTATATGCTAATATAAAAAAGTGTATATTTTACACTATTCAAGTTGATTTTTTAGGATATATTAATTTAAATGATGGTCTCATGATGGATCTTAAAAAAATCCAAATAACCATGAACTAGAAGATTTTAAGAATAATAAAAGATGTGTAATATTTTATGAAATTTGCCAATTATTATTGAATCTTTATCAAGAATTTTTTTCAAGTTATAATCCTATTTATATGCTTAATTTGTAAAAATAAACTTGAGTAGAATAAAGAAGCAAAAACATTGTTTGAAGCTTTGAAGATAATTTTTAAGTTTGCATTAATCTTATATTGTGTCAATTTTTTTAAGACATTTTTTTATGAAAACAAATATATCAAACTTTGCTTTGAATATGGTATTTTTACAAATGGGAGCAAATGATAAATTCCACTAAGTAACTTATCATTCCAAGAAATTTTTAATAACAGAGATTAATTATAAAATCCATAATAAAGAACTTCTTGCAATTATGGATTTTTTTCAAGAATAGTGTCACTATCTAGAAGGCATTTCTAGTCTAATTATTATATATATAAATCATAAGAACCTCAAGTATTTCATGTCAACACAAATATTGAATTGTTGTCAAATTTGTTGGAGCATGTTTTTATTAAGATTTGAGTTTATTATTACTTATTGGCCAAGAAAATAATAAGGTCTATCTGGTACCATTTCTAAATGTTCTTATATTGCACCAAAAGAAGAAGATATAGCTTTTGATTAATAAAAAATAATTTTTTTAAAGCCAAAATAATTTCATCTTTAAGCAATGAAATCAACATTGACTATTGATTCAATTTTTTTCAAGCAAATCCAATCAAATATATCTTCAAATCTTCTTATTTATGATATTAAGAATAATTCATCTATATCTCATGATACTTTTAAATTTAAATTCAAGAATAATTTATTCTATTTCAAGGGACGCTTATATGTTCCAAAAGATGAAGTACAACTATATACTCTTGAAGCTCATCACAACTTTCTTATAGTAAGATATTTTGAATATAATAAGATTTTAGAACTAATATGAAAAGATTTTTGATGGCTTCAAATAAAGAAAGTAATTAAAGAATTTGTGGAGTCATATGATATTTGTTCAAGATTAAAAACTCCTCCTCATTGACCTTATGGACTTCTCCAACCATTACCTATATTGAAACAGCCATAGTCTTATGTTTTTATGGATTTTATTATAAATCTATGAATTTTAAGTTCATATGATTCTATATTTGCGATTATAGATTGTTTGATCAAGATGGCATCTTTTGTACCATATACAAAATCTATTACAAGTAAAAAAAATAACTAAACTCTTCTTTGACAATATCTATCACTATCATGTATTGCCAAGGAATATTATATCAGATAGAGGGATATAATTTGTATCAAAATTTTAAAGAATCTTTTTAAAGATATTGAAAGTGGACACAAAACTATCTTCAATCTTTTATCCTCAAACTAATAGACAAGTGAAACAAGTGAATTAAATTTTAGAGTAATATTTGAGATATACCATTAATTATCATCAAGATAATTAGACAATTCTTTTGCCATTAGCAAAGTTTGCTTACAATAATTTGATACATTCTTCTACTCAATAAATATCTAAAAATATCTTATAAAAAAACTTTTTAGAAGCCTTATAGATATAATTTTATTTTTACACATGCATATAGGTGATTGATAGATTAAAAACTTGGCCAACAAATTAGCCATATGTCATACATATTGGTAGCTTATAGAAAAAGCTAATTATATGGCATGCATATAAAAAACTTGTATTATAAGTTTGACATATATCTTACAAATTGGACACATGTAGGAGGTTCTATAGAGCATTGTCACATAGGTCTTATGTAGATAATATATATAGAGATAAAGATAAGCCTTCTTCATTCTTTTCAACTCTTTTTTATTTTTAATCTAGTTGTCACAAACATAAGATTTATTCCAATAATTATTTAATTAATATAGATAAATAAAAATAAATAAATAAAATTAATTTGATAATATCTTAGAAAGAAGCTTCTTAAAAGCTTCATAGACATGGAATCATCTTTATACATGTGTATAGGTGATTGATAGGTTAGAAATTTAGTCAACAAGCTAACTAGGTGTCGCACATATTGGTAGCTTGTGGAACAAGCTAGCCATATGTTGCACATGTTGGTAGCTTGTAGAACAAGCTAGCCATGTGTTGCACATGTTGGTAGCTTACAGAATAAGCCAAATACGTGGCACACATGTGGAAAACTTGTCTTACAAGTTTGATATGTGTCTTGGAAATTAGACATGTGTAGGAGGTCCTATAGAATACCGCCACGTAGCTCTTAGATAGATAGTATAAATAGAGACAAGAGTGAAGTCTTCTTCACTCTTGTCAATTCTTTTCTTGCTTCTAGTCTAGTTCAAGAGTCTCATATATTTTCTACTCTTTGGCAATAGCCATTCCAATTTCTTCTTGAATATACATACTTCTTTATTTCTATCTTGTCATTTTCTTTTGACATAGCTTTTTATTAACTTACATATCTGTTTTAGTTCATGTTCTTAATAGATTGACAAGAGTGAAGTTACAATATCAAAGCTTTGTCTCTTCTTGATTAAGAGTGGATTACTCTTTTTTCTTGATAAGACATAAATATATTAGAAGTTGTGGATCATTCACTTCTATATTGATATTATTCTTAGATTTTTTTTTCTTTATTCTTGAGTATTTTATTTCATAGTGAGAGTTCTATTTTATTATGGTTTTCATAGTGAGACATTTTTTCCTTTTTTATTGTTTTATATTTTATATTTTATTATGGTTTTATATTTTATTATGGTTTTCATAAGTTCTATAGTGAGACAAAATGTTTCACAAGTTCTATTTTATTATGGTTTTCGTCCTTTTTTGAACGATGTGATCTAGTATTAGATAATTTGGAGGCATTTTTAGCAGAGTTTTGATTTATGTATGGAGAACATAATGCAATTCATGTTGCAACTAACAAGATCCATATCTTGCAACAAGACAATCGATCAGTGATATCATATGCTTCACAATTTTGACAATTAGCAATTGACACCAAGTGGGATAATGTTGCGCTTATTAGCCAATTTTTCTATGAATTACAATATGAGATAAAGAAATTGATGCTCAACTTATCCGATCCTTAGACATTGAGTTAAGCAATTGATTTTGCTGTGAAGTGTGACAATCGGCTTTTTGAATTTCGATTAGAGAGACGCATAAAGAATCTCCAATATTATTATAATACAATAGCAACATCAACGTCTTTTCAATATGTACATTCAGAAGTAGAAGACATGCAAATTGACGCTGTCGTGTTGTGACACGATCATATAGTAAAAATATAATTAAAAATGAATTTTTAATTAATATTCTATTATCTTAGTTCAACAAGAATTCCACATATTTTAACAAGGTTTTTATGAAAGCCTCTTAGTTTATTTTCTTCACTTAATAGCTAGTAGATAAGAATTAGTTAGTAATTTTATCTTCTAGCTTGTAGTAATTCTTTTACTACCTTAGAAAGGCCGTAAAATAATAAAAATATAATAAAAAGAATAAATTATTAGCATGATTGATATTAGGGTTAAGTTGAAGGTAGGGTCAGGCTATAAAATTCCTAGAATAAGTTGGATTGATACCCAAGGGTTGGCCGTTTGTAGGACAGGGTCGAAATCAGACCTCTAGCCACAAAAACGGCCGCCTGGGGCAAAGTACGAGGGTTTTTTCAGATCAGATTTTTGGGTTGGATAGCTAGCTTGAAGCTTATTCTAGGAGCATTAAGCTTGTTGCCATAGGATTTTGGATGACTTTGCAATCATTGTTCAAAGTTAGGGTTTGTATTGGTGTTTTGGATTTTATATAAGACAATAATGGCTCGCATTCTTGAATGATTCATGCAATCTATATAGCATCTATAGTTCAAAATTTGATATTATTTGGATTTTGGGTGTGCTAAGTGTGTACAAAATTTTGTATTAATCTAATTATGCAATCAGGAGATATTTGAGCTTTGATACAAAGGATTGTTGGAAGTTGGCAGTTTAGGATTGGATAGGATTTCTGTGATAGCTAAAGATCTACAAATTGGATCAACGTAAATTTTGGTATGGTGATAGAAGACTTAGAGATCAAGCTATATGTTAAGTTTGAGCTGAAGTTAACAATAGAAGAAGGAGAAAGCATCACTGGAATTTCTGCATCAATCTTCAAGTTGACGGCCGAGTATCATCAGTGCGGTTTTTGGGCATTTTCTTACAATCTATAAGTTGGGTTGAGCTGAATTTTTCTGAGCATGTAGAAGGCTTATACTAGCATTTGTGTGCAAAAATTCATACGAAGTGGACGGTCAACTTAAAAGTTATAGTTTATCAAAGCTCACTGATTAGGATTAGGACTTACAAACAAAAATAAAAATTGCTTAATTATAAAAGAAACGAGGTAATTGGGGTATATGTATACTTGATGTTACTAAGAGGAGTGTTTTTAAATACTTTTTAATTGAAATTTGAATTATATTCCTCATACATGGGTGAAACCTATTAGGGTTTCTTGATTATTTGCAAACATTACTTTACCTTCTACAGCCAGGTGCCCGGTGCATTCCCAAACAAGACAATATGTAATACGACAACACAGTACATTTCAAACCTCTTACTAAAGAAGCAAAGACTCGTCATCGTGAAGAAGGATTGCATTTATATTATAGAGAAGGTAAACACACTACTCAGCATTAATTTTAAGTTTTTTGAATAATATTCATGTAAAAAAAAATATGTTATAAAAAAATAATAACTCTTAATTTTTAAATTCTTGTAAATTAATTATGATATTGATTTATTAATAAGATTATTTTTATATTTTTTTTATATGATTTTAATTAGAATATGGTATTTTGAATAATTTTATATTATTTTATCTATTTATATATAATTTTTTATTTAATTATATATATATTATAGTTTTATTTAAACATAATGATTATTAATAGTTAAATATATAAATTATTTATTTTATTATATTAGATGATTCATAATTTTTTTTAATATTATATTTAAATTTAAAAAATCTTAGCTTATTATATTAAAAAAAAAACATGTTTCATTCTACCATGGCAATATATATTTTTTTCAAAAAAATATAGTAATAGAAATTAATTATTCTTTTTTTTATTGATGATATTATTGGCTATGCACCAAAACTCTATACAGATAACAAATAGTGTGTTACAAATAAGATCAGTGAAATATATTTAGAACAAAATCTCACACTTATTGATGCACATCCACACACACATATATGTATATACAAATCTAAATATATATATGTGTATATATATATATATATATATATACACTCATGGAAATCTTGCCCTTAACTAGAAATTTTCAATATATATATATATATATATATATACATATATACATATTGTTGTTGCAGTATACATTGTTTATTCCTTCAGCAATCGATTCTCCATCATTTATTTGTATATTCTTTTGATACTAGAGTTGATAACTAGACAAAAGCAAGCTACTCTGTTACCGTATCCCGATGGAAACGATCGCAGCAGAAGACGAATGCTTTTCACCACGTATCAGCGATACTGCTCAGAAGCCATGACACAAGCGTATGCCAACTCAGACAGACAGGATGGACAGAGATACATAGAGAGGGACGGAGGTACGAATGAATTCTTGCAGAAGTGGATGAATGAAAGAGGGGAGCGCCGGTGGGAACAGGGGAGGGGGGGAAGTGGCAGGGGGTGCCGTGCGCGGGCGGGGGAGCCAAGGGCACGACGCCCAACAAACCTCGAGGAAGTTGTGAGCCGGCACGCGCCGGTCTCAGCACCTGCGGTGGACCACCGATCTCAGTCCTTCCACGCCATGGCTTTGGCTTTGGGTTTCTTCATCCCCAGTACGGCATGCCACGCTGGTGGTCGTCCGATGATCAAGTCGGAGAGACTAGGAGGTCAACTTCGGATTGGGTGGCGTGGAGCTCTCCTGCCCGCCATATCCATCCCTGCCAGCCCCAGGCCGAAGAATTTAATTACACGGAGTGTGTATTTTACCTATTTATTTATTTATTTTGTTGGGTTTTGTGGGTGGAGGTCTATACCGTGGTGGAGGTCTGAAGAGAGAGAGACACAGCGAGAGAGAGAGAGAGAGAGCGAGAGAGAGAGCGAGAGAGAGAGAGGGAGACGGGATTTCTGGGAGTTTGAGCGGGCATTGGCGGCAGAAGAGGAATCTGGCAATAGGGTCGGAAAAGCGCACCTCGTATGAAAAAAGGGCGGCGCAGGGAAGGGTGGATATTGAGCGCAGAGGGGTGTGCGAGAGGTGTGCTGATTAGTAAGGCACGGTTTCTGCCCTGTCCTGGTCCCCCTGAAAGCCACGGACAGGGGCCATCGGAATCGGACAGCGACCGCGAGGGTGAGAGAATTGATTCAGCTGTTCGGGTGTTTGGGTGTTGCGGGTGATTGCGGTTCGAGGTCGCACGCGGGCTGTTTGGTCGTTTCTTTGTTTCCTCTCTCCCCTCCTCCCCCCCCCAAGGGCGACGGGGAGTGAGAGAGACCGATACTTAAGGGTGTTTGCGTTGGATGTGTGACTGTGGCAGCGAAGGAAGGAGAGGGACACTTGTCTGTTTGTGGCGGTGAAATTATTTCTTTTGTAAGTGAGGTTGGTGGGTTTAGGTGATCATAATAGTACAATTTTTTAGGTCTGCGTAATTGAAGGTTTTGGAGGAGCGGGAGCAGTGAAGTGAAACAAGATTGTTATTCCGTTAGGTGGCTGCTCGGGAGCCAAAGGGTACTCATCACATGGGGGCGTTGCAATAATGCGATAAGATTCTTTTCGGTTGCGTTTGCGGAGAAAGTATTGTTTTGTCCAAGATCAATGCGATTTGTGGGTTTCTTTGCAAAGCAATTCAAGTTCGGGATGGATGGTGGGAGCATCACGGTGGAGGCCAGACGACAGGGTGCTGGGTGATCGGTAAAGCTTAGTGCTGGAGATTCTAGTAAGTATTTGAGTGTCAAGTCACGATATTTGAGTGGTACTATCTATATCTCTCTCCTCTTGAATCTTGACAACTTCAGCTCTGCCTTTCAGCCTGCGGTGCATGTTGGGTCTTCTTTTCTACCTTGCAGCCACCCCTGTAGTACTTCTTTCAAACCTTCAAGTTTCCTCCTCCTGTTTCTGTAGAAGGGCGCGAGATTTTTGAAGAAGATGTAGAGGCATTTGAAGAGTGTTCGTGGTATTTTTATTTTATTTTCTTTTGTTTTAGTTTTTCGGTACATTCTTGCTTTAGTCATTCGTAAAATACAGAATTCATATCCGCAACCGAATAGATCTGCCACAAAAAACGGTATAAAAGAGAGAATTTTGTTTATGATCGAGTGTGCACATCACGATGAGCATGTGTGGTGAGGGCAACTTGGAGTATCTTATGGTGAAAACGCTTTGAGATTGCATGGGCGCCATGGCAGCAGCGGGTGTTACATCCCCAGCCCGTATCAAGCTGAAGGATCTGGTCGCTATTGATGGGCTTCCATCGCAGGGTTACAAGCTTGCTGTGGCAAGTTTGTCCCAGTCTCTCCGAAACTTCAACGCGGCCATCATCCAAGTCCCTCAGCCTGATGACGTGCTGCTGCGATGTGTATTGGATTCAGTTCGTATGTTCTTCCACTCGAAGCCGATGGTTGGTGCAGATACCGTTCACGCGGAAGACTCTCAGAACTGGAATCGCACAGCTGGTTATTATGCGGAACCACAACATTTTCGCGAGGTGTTCGATTACCGACCTGGGAGGATGAATGTGGAAGGGGCAGTTGTGACCGAGCTGCCTCCTACGGGCTTGCCTGAGCTATTTGCCATATTGGGAAATGCAACCCGCGTTTGCTTGGATGCTATTGCTTGCTCGCTGGAGCTGCGGAGCTTTTCGTTTACAGATCTATTGGATAACATGCCTCTTAAGCTGGGGGAAATGGCTACCTCAGTGCTATCAAGTTGCTGTCACAACAGGTATGTAGGGTTGGTGATTGGAGCAAGGGGGATCTGATGTGGTGTGATGCCGGTCCTGCTGGGAACGCAGTTTAGAAGATTTGTTTCTTCGTCGCTCTCTTGGGCTGCAATCTGGGATGAATGCATATTATTGAAGGAAATATAATTGTTTCTGTGGTTATTCAGTGAACTATCATTTACGTCTAGTTCATGAACTAGACACTATCCTCCAAAAGTAGGATGCTGATTTCATTTAGCTCATATTGAGGCGTGGTTCCATGCTTCCTGTCTAGTCATGCTCTGGCGATCGATGAAAGCAGAGAGCTGTTGTTCGGTGAAATTGTGTTGTTAAGGCTGGCGTTTGGTTTGTGGAATTGAATTGAAACTTTTGATTATATGCAGGCCTGGAGCTCACCACCCAGCTAATTTATTGACAAGCGAGCAAGGGACGCTTCAATTGTACGAAGAGGACGCAGATAAAGGATTGCTGACGTTAATGAAGTCTGACAAGCCCGGCCTTCAGATAAGAGACCTACAGGGTCGGTGGTTTGTTGTAGACGCAGACTTGGGTCCCCAAGACATGATTTTGTACACTGGAACGTCACTGTATCAAGCCACTGGAGGGTACCTTAGTCCGTCTTTTCATCGAACAGACAACAATTCGGACCTTAGTCAGGCACAAGGTTCTATACATCTTGGTCGTTGCACGGTGGCTTTCAAACTGATGCCCCGTGCGACTGCCATCTTACATTGCTCGGCGATGACTGCTGCAGGGCATGCTATAGGAAGTCCTTTCCAGAATCCTGTGGCTGTCCATGATTTTATGCAGCGAACTCAAACCATGGATCAGCTTTTGGCTCGACCTGGTGTTCCAACCTTTTCATTTACAGCTCCAGTCGAAGGTGCCATTCTGCATTTATTTGACTTCGTTTGTCTGAAATGCTGTGACTCGTTGTTACAGTAGAGTGGTGTTTCTCACCAGACACAAAAACATAGGGAAGTATTTTCTGTATTGTATGAAGGTTATGTCTTAGGCACAATACTAGTACATTTCTTGTTGCAATACAAACTCAGTGGTAGTGATCCTTTGGGATTGCTCACTGTTGCTTCAATGTGTCGGTGCTGCTCGTTTACTGCATGAAGTTTTGTCTTCCGCGTTACTGATGATGCAAACCTATGTGAAACTTGTGCACAGTTTTTGTTCCTGCTACATCTCAATTGAAGGCAGCAATGAAGCGGAAGAAGCAAGCGTCTAGAGGGAAGCCACTTGCTCCATCAAAACGTTTACGGCTGGAAGCTCAGCGTGTACTGAAGGAACGAGTTCAAGAGATTGCAGACGCAAAGGGCCTGAAGATCCGATACTGCAACTTGAAGGAGTGCGAGGAGCAGCACCTGAACGCAGCGCAGAGTCCGTGTGGACATCTGCGAGAGGCGATGAATTGGCCTGTGGGTGTTCCATTTGTTCACCCCCATGACCTGCCTAATAAAGCAAAGCAGGCTTTTCTGGAAGCATACGAACCTGGGTGGTCAGCGAACCAGGATAGTGAACTAGGAATGGTGGAAGCAGTCCAAGACCAACATGGTCAGATGCTTCCTTGTAAGACTCTGAACTGATTGTCTTGAAGTTGACGGGGACAACAGCTTTTTCCAATCCTCGAAAGCCATTCAACAAACTGTTTTACACCTGTTTTGAATCCACAAAAGCGCAGGAACTTGCGATCACTATGTTGAATGATTTTTGCCTTGCTGAAGTGGAGTCTTACTGTGTTTGAATATGACGATGGCGGCTGTGGTGGTGGTGGTGGTGGTGGTGGTTTAGCTATCAGTAGGAAATCAAGTACTAGTATGTAATGCTCTAAATAATGTGGCGTAGTTTTGATGAAGTGACAGGAGCAGTGCATGTTGGTGGTGAGGAGCAGCGGATTCCCTCGAAGATGGTGGTGATGGAGGATCAACGGTTCGCTTTGAAGACGGTATTCGATTATTTGCGTGCGAAAGGAAAGCCCGTGCCTACAGGGAAGCCGCAGGTGGTTGGACACAAAGTGGACATCAGTGGATTGGCAAAAGCAGCCTTTGAAGCAGGAGGGCGCGCCCAGGTAGCTTTTTTCCAGCACATACAGGGTGTTGTGAAGGTCTTGAACTACAGGTGTATTTTCCTGTAGAACTGGTTAATTTTCATCTGCTTTTAAGCCGGAAGTCTTACTTTTCAATCTCATTAGATGGAATATCCTCAGTGACTTCATGAGAAGCCAAATTCTTGAAATGTGAATGGTGTGAAGTATAGAAGAATGTCTTCGCTGTGCTGACTTCCTTCTGAAACTGTGTGTGCTCCAGTTCGATGCAGAGGGTGGGTTTCAGCGATTCATCGGAGTTCACTTCCAGCTAGAAATTTCGCCAGAGCGGGATAAGGAGAGGGCTCTGGAGCGGCTGAAAAAGTTGTATGACCAAGTTTTGTCTGATTATGTTGAAGACTTGGTTGCTTCCACGCATGTCAGCAATCAAGTTGGATGAACGAAACAAGTTGAGCAGCTTGGAAATTTCACGGTTTTATGTTCAGCTGCCTTGGTATCTTGGAGCAACTGATAACTATGGCGTGGGGGTCGTCTTTTTGTCATGATTCTCCCCATGACATTCGTCACTTCATAGTGCATCAATGATTGGGATCGGTGTTGGAGGATGATCCGGAAGTGCACTTTGCTGTTGAGAAAACCCTACGCGGATGATCCAGGCAATGTAGAGACCGAGTTAGGTGAAGCTGATTCCCATGCCACAGTGCTACGATTGTGGTGCGTTATTGGCGCAGTGTTCTATTAGCACATTGTTACGAATACCTGTACAGACGCGCTTTCTGGTAAGATGAAGTCGAAGGATGATGATATCGTGCGAGAATCTGAGGTTTAGATCACCGAATTGGCAAGCCTATCCTGTTACGTTGCTGCCCGTCGGCACACTTATTTATCTTCTATGTGATCTTTGTTCTTGCGGGTATGGTCTATACCATTGGTTTGCATGTAGACTGTTGGTTTACATGTAATATGCAATGGTAGCTTGAAGATGCACTCAACAATCAATTAATTATGAGTATGTTTAGTTTGTCTTCACATGTTTAGTGTACGTAGGTGTAGTTGAAGTTTGAAGTGCAAATTTCATGGACGATGAATCAACTTCTTGAAACAAAATGTCTGTTTACTACATTTGGGTGCCAGTATACGCCAAGGACGCAAAAATTATGAATGGTACCTACAGTGGTCACTGGAGGACCCCGGTGAGCTCCCTCATTTTCGGATTAGCCAACATCCGTTTTCTCGCTTAATTTAAAAATGCTCACAGTTTGTAACAAGCTCTTTACACCCAGGCTTCATTCACTCTTACATACAGTTGGAGTGCGGGGTCAATTTGAGAGCTTCTTAACAATCTCATTATTCACAGTAATGTAAGTTACAAACTCAAATCAAAGCCTTTCACTTGAAGAGTGAAAAAATTCCTCGTGTCCTCATTTTCATCCGTAAGGAACGTTTAGCTATGCATTTTTTGACCATGAATGATCCTCACGCTTCACATGAAACCCTTCAAGGTATGATGATCTCCACTCCTGCTGAAATAGGCCACGAACAGTCAAGATAATAACCATCTCTCGAAATAAAAGAAATTATTTGGACGTAGGAATAACCAACTTGTCGTCATACACCGGTTCCCATAATCTGCACAGCTAGCCAAATTCTTGCGACAATGCAGAGGTTATCACAGCACACGCTTGACTGCACAGAGTAAGCCAGAATATCGCAACCTACTCGTTGTTGGATTTCAGAGAACATTACAAGGATGTGCCAGCCGATTATTTTTATGTGATCACGACTGTCATTTGATGTACTCTGCGCCTTTAAGACCACGAACTAAATGGTTCACAACACAAATTTTAACAAGATAGGTGAAAAGGGGCTGTAACCTGATGTACACTGAGGAACAGCTTACTGCAGAGGTCCTTTTTATTAGGCTCATTTAGAGCCGCAAAAATCTTGAACAAGCTCACAGGAACTTAACATCTTCACACTGCCAACCAATCAACTGTTGTGCTTGTGTTTCCACAAACGTCAACGCCCAGTAAATGACAAACGGTCAGAGCCGATCGCTCGCATGCTGGCTGCACAAACTAGCTCCAGTACCTGTACGCAGCTCCAGATGGTGTCAGAAGTCATAACTGTTGCAAGACCATCACCGAAAGTGGAGTGGGTCAACTTCTTCACCCTCTCCTGCTCCCAATTAATCACCAAGGGCCAGTTGGGATTTGGAATTTGAGACTTGGACTCGGAGGCAGGCAGTTTCATCCAACTTTGTTCACATCCTCATTGATGTATTTTATATTTATGGTCTATGTGTGAGAAAATATTCAATAACATGACTTAGTTTTATTCCTTAAAAAAGAAATGATAAGAGAAATTTGTAGAGGACAACATCCTTTTTTTTAAAATCAAAAACAAAAATAAATAAAATTGAACATAATAGCTCAAAATTTGAGAAGGTTCTATATGTATTCTTGAGAATTCAACAGTATTTTCAAATTTTATTTTATTGGAAAAAAATGTTTATGATCTAACAAAATATGGTCATATTATTTTTTAATTTTTTAATGATTATCTTATAGATTTTTTTAATATAAAAATTTCTTTGCATATATATGTATAATTTTTCTGTCACATATAATAAGCTTGATGATATGAAATTGAGAATGGATTGTTAATTAACAACTCATAGCTGCCACAACTTGGTCACATAGTTGTGGTAGCCCATAAAATCGATAGATATCTTAACAAAACAGATGTATCAAAGCGAATTTGATCTTATTGAATGAAATACTTTGTCAAATGACAGACATTCTAAAACAAATAAGAATAAATCCATCAACCCAGAAATGTAATTTATGATTTTATGATTTTCATTATTTGAATTTGGTTTTTTATTAGTTCTTTTATTGAGTGAATTATATCTATAATAAAAAAATAGGCTGAAAAAAATCATATTTCTACTTGTTCCATTTATACTTTTTCAAATTTGCCAATTTTGAGTTAATTTTGAAATTGAATTTATTTTAATATTATGAGTAACTTTGAGAATTAATAATATTAGTTATTTTACATAAACTATCTTATCTTTATGTTGCATAAATTTTTTCGATTAATGTTATTGAATTTTTTGTTTTGAATGAAGAAAGAGCTGTGAAATTAATTCTCTTAAGAGTAATTTAAATGAACGAATAAAATGGAATCGAAGACCAGATAAAGAGTTAGTATTACTATTTGGCATGAAAGTATATCCTTTTATTCATGTTAATGTAATTTTTACACTTAAACCCTGCAATGTTGGATTTGTTGATTGTTGGCTAGTAACTATACTATCCTAAGCTTATAGGTGGTTTAATTTTTTTTCAAAAACACACCAACTCCAACCAACTCACCAATTTATTTTTATTTATATTATTATTTAATTTAGAAGATAATGTAATAATATCTTTAAAATATTTGTGTATTAATGTTAAAAATATAATTATTATTATTTTTTGTTGGTTTGGTGGAGAGAAATTCAAAATTTATCTTATCCATTGTAATTAGAGTATTTTTTAATTTTATTTTTAAATAACTAATTTATTTAGTTGAAATGAATTGATATTTGAAAAATATTTTTTCCAACTCAAAAAAAATATTCATGAGAAATATCTACTCATTTCTACTTTTAAATTTAAGTTTATTAATTAAAGTAAATCTTGTTATTCAAGATTATTAAAAAAGTTTTATTTACTTATTTTAAATTCTAAAAATTAAATAGAGATGCAATAATGATCTTAAATATCCAAGAATGAAAAAGGCAAGAGTCAAATGTCACTATATATATATATATATATATATATATGTTATTTTATTGAAAATTGCTAGGTGGGCACCTCCCTTTTATTATATGGATACACCCCCTTCTCCTACACTATGCACCCCCACATATACACCAAAATTCAAGATTATATTAGACAAAAATCCATGAATATTTCCAATTTAAAAATAAGAGAATCAAAATTTTATCATTAACATCAGTAAATAGTAGGAGAATAAAAAAGTTTTAAAAAGAAAAATACATACATACATATTTAAATAATCTGATGCATTTAGTAATACTTATCATTTGTGACCAACTATAACATTGCTTTTGACGTATTCTTTGTTTCTCTCTGTCATGCATGAAAAGAATCAAAATTATTTTGGTTTGAAAATGTTGCACCTAAGAATATTTTGAAGTTATAAAATTTCTCTGAATCTCTGAACAGTTATACACATGAACATGTGGGTTTGTATATATGTAAATGTAATTGTTAAAATTTGAGAATTCGATCTTCCACTAGAAGACTAGATACACTACCATGATCAATGTAAGCATAGTCATTTTAAAAGGAGGTTTTATAAGTTTTATAAAATTTAAATAACTTACATATGAACTATTATAGAATTATATATTATAAATGCTTAAATTGTAAAATTTGAATTCATCTCAGTTATATGACATTCAATGTTTTGGATTTTGTTGTAAGATCACATTATCTGTTTTGTGGGTACTTTTAAAAAATGTATGAAAGGACAAATATTCATGCACACAAATACATTGAAAATTGAATGAACGTCAAATTCTAAACCATGAAATATGGAATGTATCATCATTTTTTTCATTTTACGTTGGAACCTAAATCTTCAAAATACACAGACTTTCAAACCAGGACAAAAAAGAGTAAAGAATTCCAATTCCATGACACGTCACAAACATTTTTTTAATTAGTAAATTATTCTCACATGCTGCAAGCATATGTTAGCTTTAAAATTTAGCATGTGAAATAACTGAAAGTTATTTTGAATTGATATGAATAAAAAGTACTGTATAGCATGTTTTTTTGTGAATCAAATTTTCCGATTATATCAAATTCATATTTAAAAATCTTAAGAAAGAGTTGGTCAAAATAACATCAACCTAATTCATGCAATGAATAAATCACAGCGACTCTTACATTCTTCAAACCAACGGACCGAAAAACAAAAACTTGAAGAGGTGTTGCGCTAATAATACACCAACGCAGATCACGGTTTGATGTGCAGCTTCATTTATTAGGTTATCATGAACGCATTTTCTTAAAAGTGGAAAGGATTTTGCAGGCAGAGGACAGAAATGGCAAGAAGGCGTTGGTGGATTTGAACCTGAAAGACCTCATCTTTTTCTATCCTGCTTTGCACCCAAAAGTACATCCTCACATCAGCAGTCTCACCCCAATCCGAAACCAGTCCATGGCTGCCAATCAGGCGGAGGAAAATGTGAAAAACCAGAATTCTCGGCGATGAAACCAGCGCACATGTGGACCAACGGAATAAGCAACTGAGGGAGGCACGATGAAGAAGAATCCAGAGGAAGAAAGCGGAAGGGGATTCACAATGCAAGCCGATTCTCCGAAATGCAAGGGCGACACAATTGCAGTAACAACTTAGGAACACACCTCCAACGCTGCTTTTATGACCCAGAATACAACCAGCGGAGTCAGAATCACAAGAGACAATGACGGAAATCAGCTGCGCTGTCAAGGATCCGAGCCTCCTTTTCGCTTGCAGTTCTGTTCGGATTCAAGTTTAGGTGCCAACACAACACCATCGAAGATCTGATGACCCGCGTCGAAGAAACGCCTTCATCGCAACTGACCTGAACTGACCAGAACGAAACTATCTCCAGCGGACTTTCGAAAGTCCGTGTCAGATCGACGTCGTCGTGCGCTTTGATGCTATTCACACACAAAGTCCAGTCGTTTGTTCCGATCATACACCGTGATTCGTGGACCACGACTGGTATCGTCCAGCGCTTGTCTCACAAGCTGTGCCCTGGTTACTTTCCTTGTCTAGATTTCGGCACCGAGGTTGTTTGCACGGGCGGACTGTTGCACTGTCGCATGAGCGACGAGAGGATGTGCTTTGCAGTGCATCCCGGAACCACGTCAACGCACCGAACAAAGAGCGGATTTCGGGGCAATAGCGAGCTACAAGATTACAAGGCTACAGGATTACGGAGCACAAGACAGCTCACTTCACTGGTGCTTCCCACGTCAGGTGCCCCCCAGACTCGGCAAACGATGCCGTCACACAAGACGACAAAAAAGCACAAAGAGGACCCACGTCAACGCTGCAGCGATGGTGGTTTTATCTAAGCCATCCCGTGTCAACGCTGCGCTGGTTCCATGCTCTTGCAGGCACAATATTGTTTTCCGCAACACCCATTTTTTGTGTTGTAAAACAGTGCATGTGTGTGGTGCTTCGAGCTCACCGCGTCGTCCTCTAGCTGTTCAGGATGCTGCAACTATGTCTCCCTCTTGTCATAATACTCGGTGTCAGAATGCTGCTGATGTTGATACTGAACCCCCACATAACTTGCAATTTGTGTTAACTTGGTTCAGTCAAATGTGTGTGTGAGTGTGTGTGCTGTTGGTTGATGATTCTGCTACCACCAGGAATGCCACTGTGACTCGTTTCTGTCACTGTTTTTAGGATTTCTGTTCACAACCTGTCTGTGAATTAGCGTGGTTGATTACAAGATCTGATTTTTAATGGAAAAAATTAAACCTATTCATCGCACGAAAAAAAAAAAAAAAAAAAAAATGATATAGTGCTCACGCTATCTTATTTATCATACATATGTAATTTTATTTTTATAACATTTAATAATATATTTTTTAAAATATATGTTTTATATATATCTTCTGTAATAAATAGGTTACATTTAAAATAAATGTAAAAGTACTGGATATTTTTTTTAAAAAGTGTTTTATTGAGATCAATTTCCATGTCCTATTTTTTAAAAAATATTGTGATAAAAAATTACAATTAATTAGATTTAAAATATCATAAAATCAAACATGATAATTTTTTTTTAAAGAGTATTATTTTTCCTACTATAGCAACATTGATTTTTTAAGGATAATATAATAATATACTAATATATATTTTTTATTTTATACATATTTAAATATAATTTAAAATTTTCTTTAAATTTTAATAAAAAATTCCAAAATTATATATATATATATATATATATATCTCTCTATAAAATATAACTTTAAATTAAAAATATGATCTTTGAATTTAAATATTATTAAATATTCAATATTATTAAATATTATTAAATATTAAATATTATTAAATATTCAATATTATTAAATATTATTAAATATTATTAAATATTCAATTTAAATGTGATCTTTAATATTTAACATATGATCCTTATGCTATTTATAAAAAAATTAAAATTTACATATTTATATAAATATATATAGATATGATAATAAATAAAAATTAAATAACTAATATATATATATATATATATATATACACACATACATACATATATAATTAAATAAGATAAAAATAATAAAAATAAGATAATGAAATAATTCCTATGCAATCTTTATGGCCTAATAAAGGATTAATAAATCTTCATTGAAGAATATAACATAAAAATTTTGGAAAGAGATCTCATTCAAAACCCTTGTGAAATAAACTAACATAAGATGAATTTTGTAGTACTATTCTTCACCTTCTAATTTGAGAAAAGAAATATAGCCTATGTACAAGTCTTATCCAATATAAGATTTAATTATCCCTTCTTTAAAACATCTTCTTTCTAAGCAACCAACTTGTGAGGAGGTGTCAAATGAGGAGAATTGGTGGTTGGAAAGTTCTAAAAGAAGTAAGAGACCAATGACATACTGCCACCATAAAATCCATTGAAGAATCCAACTTGGTAAAGAAAAAGGAGAAAAATAAAGCATTATTAGTTGAGAATATTAATAGAGGCATACAAAACTTCAACTATATGAATTTACTCTTGTGCTGAATTTAGATTAGGTAACTCATAGAACAAAATATCTAATAAAAATAAATCTATTTCCATAGAGGATGTCAATTACTCAATCATCCTTTTCTTATTGGCTAAAGGAAATTTTGTAGAAAAACTTGCAAGAGTACACCTTGTCACCCAAAAAATCACATTCCGAGGAAGAATCTTCCTTCGGCCAACTGGACTACGTCCACGGCCCAGTTTGTACTGACGTCCCTTGTATGATGCACTTTAAGTCTCAAGGATTCGCTAGCGACAGCATTTTGGATGCTTATATTAGCGCACACGTTGACTCTCCTCAAGCAGAAAATTCGCCTGCATGGTTTTAATAGACTTCATTGCGGATGTACGGGGAAATAAAAAGGAACTTGATTGCTCCACACAAATTAACAAATGAGAAAGGAAGATGCCGCCGCACTGGCCACATCCATGCTCCCTTGAATATCCAGCCTCACTCAGTGCCATGATTTTGGTTGCCGCTTGGGGATCCAGACCCACTCAGGTTTGGTTGCTCTTTGACATTCGCCGCGCCTTGGATTTGACATTTGCTAGTGTGTGGCTGACTAGTTTCGGGGTTTGACACTCGCTCCGTCAACCTTGCACTGGTCTCAAATTCTGCAGCGTTGGGGCTTGGCATGCAATCGATCTCGAAGCGCTGGGATGGCGAGGACACTTATGACGTCTACGCTGGTTTGTGCATTCTTAGTAGTGTTGCTGGTGTCGACCCCGTGCTATGCTGCCCGAACCCTCCGAGACTCAGGTGATGAATACTGAGAATTCCTGCTAGTTAGTTATTACCGCTTGTGTGATTAATGTGAATGAGCGCTAGTACTTGAACATCGCTTGCCGGTTTTAAAATAACTCGTTGAAGTATCGTTCTCTATGCATGAATCTCAGGTGGGTTGCAGCAATTAGGTTTTATACGACGCAGGTATAGTCTACCTTAGGCATCACATTACGAACTGAAGAAATAGAGTATGTAATCTTAGTGGCTATTGGGCTAAGTTTAATTAACGATCCAGGTAGGTGTTCGCATAGTCCAAATAAGGAATGTCGGAGCTAGAATTAAGTAACGTCCTGGTAGATCTGAAACTTTGCTAGTTCATCAGAAGTCATGCAATAGAAGGTTTGGAGGAAAGGTCATTCATTCATTGTGCTTGTGCAATTTTACCCGATTCTGAGTAATGGTAATGTCCTACGTACTTTGCGGTGTGTATTACAAATGTCCTACGTATTATGATGTCTATACACAAAACGCTTTTAATCTAGCACTCGTGACTGTTGGCAGTTCTGGTGATGGCATTGTGCTGATATGTGCCCATGTATTACAATCTCCATCTCTCAGATAGGAGCTTAGCCGCAGAAGATTATGAATTTGAAAGGCGAGCATCGAACTGGAGTGAACAACAATCTGGGGACGATTCGGTGCGTCTTATTTTATTCCATTATTTACTCGTTTGTAGTTCCTTGCCTGTAGTTACGTATGTGCATGTCTGCTACTCCATTTTCTTCTTTTTGTCATGCTAATGCACGGACCACCACTTAACATAGTTGAAAACGACAATGATCCAAAATTCTGCGGCTGGTGCTGGTTCTCAGGTGCCCACATCTTCAAACGTCAGCAAGCACAGGAAATGGGTCCGCTATCAAGAACAACTAATGTTCTTACAAAATGACTACGGGGAGGTAGTGGCAGCAGCAAATCCTAGTCCAGTATATGATCCCACTTACCCATAACCTGCAGTTGCCGCTGCTAAATTACTCAGTTATTGAGAATACGATACCGACCTTGAGGATGGGCGATCATTGTCGCATCAATTGGCTGGATTTCAACCAGACGGAGAAGTTCAGGCGAAATGTCGAAGATGTGACAATGATCCCCTGCGCTTCGATTAGTCTTCAGAGCGACACGATGACGATGTTCACCGAGTCCAGCTTCCTAATCTATCGACACATGAGAGGGACTTCATCGATCATTCCACCTCTAATCATTCCATGAATGTGCACCATGAACCCACAAGGCTCACTGTTAGTCTGAACAGTTTTGAGTATGTTTCTTCTATGTAGACAATCGAAGCTTTCACTGCGATTGAGCCGCTTTTTATTTTTCCAACTACGGTCACTGATCTTTTACATGAGTATTGGTGAAGCTTTTCGTCTTGTGTATACATGTGTTACAGCAATAACCCTCTGCAGCACTCTGGCTCCTGCCACTGGTGTGTTACTGGGTGCCTATTCCTACACAAGGAAATTTGCTGCAGGGACCAGTAGGCAGTAGTGGTTTCGAGTTAGAATTGTATCAAATGATACATCACACACACTTCTTTAGATCAAGCTGGCGACAGGCTACACTATTTCAGTGCCATTGACCAGGCCATTGGACAAGTATCCAAGTGAATGCTTGAAACGTCACCGTTGCAATTGTCAATAACTTTGTTTCACTGCGAAGTATCGACAGCTTCATGTACAGTTGTAAGGCATCGGTTCTGGTGAACATCTGAAAACTGGCATAGCACTAACATTGTCCAGTGTTCATGCTTTTCTTGATATTGTACTCTTGTGGGAATAAGAATTTCGGAATTGTGATGCTTATTGAAGTTTTATGGTAATGATGTTTTATTGGAGTTGTTTTGATATTGATTTGTGAAATGTAGTGATAAGAAAGGAAAATTTCTACGTGTAGGATGAATTTAGTATCACCACTATTTATAACAGTGCGGATATCTTTCGTACTTGATTTCTCCAAGGACTAGGATATGTGGAGGAATTGTTTGACTTAAATGAATAGGTCAACAAGGCTTTTTTCAACATTCATACGACTTATTGAGAATTTTCCATGACATGTTTGAAAATGCTCACAGAGCTTTAATAAAATACTGCTTGACTTGTCCGAGAAAGATTTTTGAACTCTCTATTATGACTTTTGTTTGCATGGTTTGCATGTACTTCGATGTAAGAAGAGAGGTTGGCTTTATTGTAGGCTTTGTAGACATTTTCCTTTCTTTTATTATAATTTTAAAAAATCCAGTATTGACTTATTAATATTTTATTTAATCATAATCAAGCTATGATATATATATATATATATATATATAAATTTTTTAGTTGTATGTAAAATGTTTATTGTACTTTCACTTGTAATTATTTGGTTATTTCTTAAATTAATATATGGTTGTATATTTTTAAATTATCATTGTATTATTTTAAAGTTTTGAGCTAAGTACTATCAGATATATATATATATATATATATATATAAAGAACACAATATTATAAAAAAATAAGAATGGATATTAAGAAACAATGGATTTTATCTTCAATACCACATAGGTTAAAAGATTTATAAATTAAAGAAGGGATAAAAATCAACAAATTTTTAGTATTTTCAATATTAAGAATCTTGTATATTAAAAACCTATTACATTAAATCATAATCTAAAATAAACAAATACATTTATTTTATTTCAAAATTTTATTATAATTTAATGCTTGGTAAAAAAAGAAAAAAATGCAGAATTTTGGTAAACCTCAAATAATAGTAAAATCCAATATACGAATTGTGTTTTATTTTATAATATGAAAAAACCAATCAAATCAAAAGCTTCAAACAGATTTGACTACCACAAAATATTAATTAATATCTATCTTAATTTAATTTTTAAAAGTTATTTTTAAATATATCAGTAATAAAAGTTAAATATAATATTATATAATAAAAAATATCTATGACAATTTGAAAGTATCTATGACACCTGGAGGGAGGCTTGTGTTGATCAAGATAAAGAAGATTGCCGAGGCATACCTTGAGTACACCTCAAACGACAAGCTTGAGACTGTTTCAGCTTGCTTTTGTGATTTGCTCAAGGCAAACTCAGGCCACCATGGATGCTAAAAGCGTTGCTGATTTACATGTGCTGCGTGTCATGAACGACAAGACTTTGATATCAAGGCAACATCTGTGTCAAAAAACAACGTGTTGGTTTTTGATTGTGGTGGTGGTGTCTTTGAAGTGTCTTTGTAGACCATGAGGAGGGACGCAAAGATGGACGATGTGCTGATCACCAATCTGATTTCCAACTGATCATGTCCTCAAGTTGGGCCAAGTTGCTAATAGTTGGAGGAGCTCAAAGTCATGGAGATCCTGTACCAGAGGGCATCGAGGCAGCCATGCCTGTTCGTTGGTGCAGTTTATTTGTACAAGCCAAGCGGTGCTCAGTTTGCATGAAAAACCTGGAAGAAGGATACTTGAATGTGGAGGCGTCTAGTGGGTATAATAAGTGACGGTACTGTCAGCGTAGATTGTGAAGAATGTGATCGCCTTCGAGAAGATGAGGCTATACCCCAACGTGAAGGTGTCATCGCCGATGGATAAGGGTGGTACTTAGATATACTCCATGACAAATCTAGTACTCGGACAAGATGGTGGTGGTTAGGAAGAGGCTGGAAATCAAACGAGATCTAGATATGGCACTGATTTGCGGCGGCATGAAGAGGTTGAAAGGTGCTAACAAGGACGAAAATGGTGATGCTGGCAATCAAAAAGTGTAGCAAATTCTGGAAGAACATAGAACACGAGGTGTGTTTGAAGAGCTTGAACCTGAAATGGGCATAGAGTTGATTCTAAAAACTCATCAGCGGGAAGAGGAGGAACAAGATTCATTCCCATATCGCATATATTATTGGCTTGGTGGGTTCTTCACACCAGGGTGGGTTTCAGTGCAAGGCCTTCCCAGCTTGAGTTTCGCACACAGAAAACTGAAAGAGAAAACTGAAAGAGAAAACATTTCAATGCCGCTGCTAGAAATGGACTTGCAACAGATGTGACTTTGATAAACGGAAGATTTTTTCAATAATAAATTTACCCTATTTTTTAATTAATAAAAAAATATATCATTTATTTAATAAATTTTAATTTAATTTTGAATTCTTAATTATATTCATCCATTTCCAATCATAATTAAAAAAATAAAAGATTATAAATTAGAGAAGAAAGATATAAAATTTTGATACTAATTTATCTTTTGAGATATCAAAAAAAGACATAAAAGATAATTTAGATAGTCTTTTATATAAATACTATAAATCTTAAGATAATTTTAATATAATAATTAATCAATGGTTATATAATTTTAATAAATGGATGTTATTAATAATTTTAGAACTTTAAATTATTTTTAAAAAATAACTTTTATATATTCAAAAAAATTATATAGTATCAAAAAATATATATAATATTTAAAAATACTAATCTTAAAATACTAGCTATTTATAAATAATCTTCTTTTTTAAATAGTTTTTTAAGATGCAATTAAGTATATATTTTTTAAAAAATTATTTAAAAATTATTTTCAATAATAATTGGATCAAATTCTTTTATAAAATTATATCCATAAGATTGTATATAAATATTAAAATAATTAAAGAATTATAATAAAACTTTAATTATTTTTAGAATAAAAATTACATGCATTATAATTAGCCTTACTATCTAACTAAGAGCTACTTATCTTATATTTTATCATAAGCAAACTCTTATGCACCATTTCATTACAAGATCATCAATGTTAAAATCTATTTTTTTATTCCTATCAATAATATTTATAACAATAATAAAAAAAAATCATCATCTTTCTATTATTATCTTCTAAATAAAAGATATAATATTCTCAAATTTTATATCTAATCAACTATAAATATTAACACTACAATCAGTTGAATTAAAATAAATAACTTGTATTGCTTCAATAATATTTTAGAATTTTTTAAAAATCTAAGAGTCAAATGATTGATTAGTAACTTTAAATCTATCTTAATAGTCAATTTAAAAAATAAAATCAATCTAGAATTAAGTAAATTTAAAAAACAACCTAATATAAATTATAAATAAGCTAGAATCATTTAATTGCTTAAGTATCTTCCTAATATATCCATTCTTTAACTAATTATTAAGGATGTTCCTTATTTGCTATTTTTTTGAAATAATATTATATTGTCACAAGTTATTGTTTTGTGTATTTGAGAGGTCTTTCTAAATAATTAAGAAGAATCTCATTATTCAAGTTGACAACATTAGTTAATAGTGCCAAAGAAATTTGATATGTAGTGTGGATCTACAAGTGAAAACGATTACTAAGGCATGTACAGGACTAATTTATTGAATTTGTAGTTTTGGCACAACTTGTTAAACTTCAAGAGAATTTTACCTTTAAAACTATTAAATATATTGATTGTAATAACTTTTAATAGTAGTATTTTAATTCTTTTAAAAAAACCTTATTTAATCTTTAACTTTGAATTTTATTAAATTTTTTTTATGATAGTTTGCATGACTTTTGTAATGATTTTAAGCTTCTCAAAGATAAAATACTAGTTCTTTATAGATGATTAATCATATAAATCATGAGAATTATACATGAGAATTGATTAATCATATCTCATGTAACAAGACTTCTAATGTCTTTGATTTAAAAAGAATTTGTTCAAAGATGGTGATTATAATTGAAAAATAATGGAGTTTATTTTGTTGGTAAATTTATGCTATTGTTGTAAATTAACTTTGTCAATGGCAAGAAATCATCCTAATAATCTTGTTAATAATATATACTACAAAAAAGTTATTATTTCAGAATTTGATTGATATATTTAGTTAGGATATTTTTTTGAAAGTAAGTTTTTTTTAAAAATCTTAATATTGATGTTTAAAATCTAAAATAATCATTTATAAAAATTGGATACAAGTTGATGTTTTTGATCTAATATAATATTTTTTGGCTATTCATAAATATGATAAAATATTTCTTTATAAAAAATAATCTTGTTATTCAAGATAAAATAATTCATTTTGGTGAAACAATCTACAATTACTAGAAGTGAGTTTTTATTGTCAAAATTTAAAATATTTATAATAAACTCTATTCATTATAAATAAAATGGTCTTTTTAAAATAAAAATTAATTATAACAAATTATATAGTTGATACCTTAAAATCTTGGTTCTTACTTATATATCATAAGTTTAAATAAATTTATTTATAAACTTCTATATTTGTAGCCATTAAAAATCATTAGATGCAATTATATTAAATTTTATAAATGAGGTATTATATAATGTTATGAATAAGAATTTACTACCAAATCTATGAACAAAATTAGAGAATATATACATAATAAAGCTATTAACAAATCAATTATATCTAAAGTAAAAATTGCATATATTGCATATAAAAGAGAGTACTATTATATTGGATCACTTGAATATCTTCAACAAGATCTTTTGTAAGTTGATAAGTTTTGATGTCAAATAAAAAGATGAAGATAAAACTTTGTTGCAATTGATTTTATTGCTTTTATCATTTAAATATTTAGTCATTGTTTTATTATATGAAAATGATACAATAGAGCTAAAGAAGGTTATTATGGCTTTCTTATCTAATTAGATGAAAAAATAATCCAATAGTATGACTTTATATTTTAAAATATTATTTATAAAGAAAAAAATTATTAAAAAAAGACTAAATAGAAGAAAGTCTAAATCAAAATCTAAAGTTCAAATTGAGAATCTCTTGGATTAGTGAATTTTAGAGTAGAATTTTTCAAGATAGCTGCTTGACAAGTTAAAGATTATTAAAATTAGAGGCCAAACAAAATTTTTGGGAATGATGCAAGTGACAAGTGGTATAATGGTTGGATAGTTAGGTAGTTAGGTTATAAGATAAATTTGAGTTGAAAATATTATTTATTATTAGTATTATTTATATTATTATTTTAATTTAAAGAAAGATTATTAGAATGCATGTAAAAATTAAACGTGAGTTTTAAAAAGATTTATGGTTGAATATTTAATCTTAAGATTATGTTTAATATGGAGGACATAAAAATATATACTTAGTGTAGCAATATAAATAGAAGAGTGTAGAATAAATATTTTGAAATACAAGTAAATCTAATGTACGAATTGTGAATATGTAGTAATAAGGTAAAACTAAAATATTTATAATTGATTTATTCTTGTACAAAAAATACTTGTTAATAGTATGGAGGTCTTTATTATATATTAGGAGTAATGGTTTTAAATTCACATAGATAAGAATAATAATTATTTATAAGATTTTGGCCCAATATCAAATATAGATGATATTGATAGAGATATTTGGAGAGAATGTCAAGTTTATGTGGGAGCATTGAAGATTTTATTAAAGAAAGAAGATATATTGAACAGAAACCAATATGTAAGTTTATGCAAGGATATTGAACATGTTATGAAAGAGTTTAGCAACTTGATAATTTACAACAATGATGCATTAGAGTATGGGCTTTTATTAAGTGAATTATTTGTTTTATTGAATAAATCTTATTGATTGGTAAAAAATTATAAAGAACCAATATGTTGTAAGGCAATTATCTTTCAATTGAAGAATAAAGAGACTTTTAAAGAATTATCTTGAGATTTGAAGTGTTATTGTGATGTAACAAGTCACATTCTTATATATAATAATATATATGATAACAAAAGATTGCAACTTTTGAAGTTGGAAGTAATAATGAGGTTGAAGGTGATGATAGATATCTTTATAAGAAATTGAGCCTTGTACATGAAGAATAATTTAAAAATTATAAATTAGCAAATCAACTTTTACAAAAAATGAAAAACTTATTTCATATAGAAGGTAAAAAATTGGATGTTTAAAAACTATCATCAAACATAAAAAGTCTTAAAATTTTGAAAAAATTAAATAGAAGATCTTTTGGAGTGGTTTATAAATTAAAGTGATTGGAACTTGAGTATGCAATCAAAAAGATAGATGTTAGGCATAATAAATTGTTTATCAAAAAAATGAGCATTTTAGTAATTCTAAGCCATCCAAACTTGATTAAGTATTTTTTTGCAATGAAAGATAATACAATTGATAGTGGAGAATATTCATTATAAATAAATAAATAAATAAATAAATAAATAAATAATAGAAATATTTATGTATGAGAATGGAACTAATGCAAACAAATTTAAATAAGATTGTTGAAAAAAATGAAGAAGTATCTTATATCTTTTTTTATTAACATTATGTATCAAATTACAAGAGAGATGTATTATTTGCATAACATACGTATTGCACATTGTGATTTGAAGCTTGATAGTATTTTATTTAATACTGTTGAAGAAGAATTCAAAAATAAGATTATTCCACATATAATTGTGAAATTGATTGATTTTAAAATTTCTAAAATTGAAGTTGGAAGCAATCCAAAAGTTATAGAGAATGTATATTTTTATGGTAGTATAAATTATATGGCTCTTAAGGTATTAAAGAATAAATTTCAAGCAATTGTAATATATACTTTTGAAGTAGATGTTTATTCATTTGCAATGGTATGTTCTAAGATTCTATCTAAAAATGATCTATTTCATGGTATTAAAAGAAAAGAGATATTAGAAAGAATACAAAAAAGATGAAAGACCAAAATTACCTTCAAATTGTGATAAATTGACTAAACTCATCCAAGAAGGTTGGAGCTTAAATTCTTTGCAATGGCCAAATTCTGTAATTATTTGTAAAAGATTAATTGTATTAAAAAAAAATTAGCTAGAAGTATTGTATTAAAGACACCATGTTTTGTATCAAAGGACAAAAGTCATTAAAATATAGAATTACAACAAACTCACAATATGTTGCCATTACTAAGTCATATATCTAAAAAAGAGATAAGAGTATATTAAATTAATTAGATTGATTTTATTTTTATTTTTTTATATACTTACTAATATATACTATGGTGATAGTTAGATGACCAAATATAAATTTTAGTATTAAAAAATCAAATTTAAAATATAATAAGTATATCATAAATTAATTTTTATTTTATATTATAATTTGTGGTTTGATTTCTACTTATAATTTGACATACGTGAGAAAGAAGTGTTTGATAAAGCACAATGCTTGTTGCAAATATCACAACTATGTAAAGATGAAATTAAGGCATTGAGTCTTGTTGGAATGAGTGGAATATATAAGACCACAATAGCAAAGATTACATTGAATAATGTAAAGTACATATATGATGCCTCATGCTTTGTTGAGTGTATTGAAAGTGGTGGTGGTTATTACAAAACCTCTTGCAATATTTTAAAATAATTTTAAGTTGAAAGGAAACCAAAAGATTTGAAAGAAGTCCGAGAAATATTAAAAAGATTTTTGATTAAAAATAGAAGCATTCTAGTCTTTGACAATGTGAAGAATGTAAGTAAAATTAAATATGTTATACCTATAGATGATTTTTGATTAAAAATAGTTGCACATTAATTATAACAACTTAAGATTGAAAAGCTATAGAGTATTGTACTATAAAAATGTATTAAAATAAATGTTGAAGAATTTAATGAAGAAATAAGTTTGAAGTTGTTTACCACTCATTCTTACAGATAAAAAGACAAGTTGTCTAATGAACTTGATGAGGTTGGAAAAAAGATTGCAAAAACTTGCAATTGCCTACTTTTGAACTTAAAAATTATAAGTGCATTTTTTAGAGAAAAAAAAGAGATTGAAATATTGGCAATGAGCTTTGCAAAGGTTAAAAAAGGAAAGAGAATTAAATGGAGA